>JBAMCR010000363.1:5588-27147 GCA_037075045.1 Mulgravea parasiatica | reverse complement strand
TAACAGTAACAGTAACAGTAACAGTAACAGTAACAGTAACAGTAACAGTAACAGTAACAGTAACATTAACAGTAACAGTAACAGTAACAGTAACAGTAACAGTAACAGTAACAGTAACAGTAACAGTAACAGTAACAGTAACATTAACAGTAACAAATTTGCTTAATGCCAAAAATTACGAAAAAATAAAAATAAATACAAAAAATTGAAATGCTAATACACAGGTAAATGGGCCCAGAAACTTTGAGTTGTGTTTTGGAAATTGAGATTGAAATTGAAATTGTGGCCAAGGAAAAGTGTCAAGTCAGAGTCCAAGTTTAGTCTGGTGACAAGCTGCCGTGTACAATATGTCGAGCCTTTTTACAGATTTATACGTCCGCTTTACGCTTGACAGATGCAAGAAGTCTCCACTGGCCAAACTGGCATCTAACCGAGTTCAAGTTCAGTTGGCATATTCCGTTCGTTCCATTTAACTAATGAAATCCTAAGCTGCTCATCAAAGCTTACAAAAATGAAAGAACAATTTTAACAGAACACTTTCAGTCACTTGCAAAATTATTTCTTCATAAATTGAATTCTAAATATAAAAACTAACTAAACTATTTAAATATAAAAATTTAACAATATATATAAGTTATTTTTTTTTTTTATTGATCGCATAAGCAGCAGATTTCAAATGTTTAGCAACGGTATGTTATAATATATTTCAATTTTGTTTAGTGTATTACAATTTAAGGATGATAACAACAATGGCTTTAATAACACTGGGGTTGGCCGTAAGCTTTCAATGTGGTCAGAAGGAGCCATTGAAAGAGCCTTTGCTCGCCGCCATCTTAACCAAATCTTATATTCTCTAGCTTCACTGTCAGTTATTTCAATATATTATTTATAATTCATTAAATATTAATGCGTTCGCATCTGAGTTCAGTTCAGTTATTTGTATACTCTGCACCTGAATTTCAGCTATTAATGGATTTGATTATCGATTAAAAGTTGAACTTTATAATGAATTTGAAACCTAATGACCTAAAGTAAAAACTCAACTTAAATTGAATTTTCAATTTTTGTCAGAATATTATTAAGAAACTAACAATATATAATTAATGGTAAATAAAAATAAATTTCATTATTGTATTTCAACTGATAACTTTTACTTTCGAGTCCAGTATTAAATTTTATATTATTATTTATTGAATTTTTTTTAAATTTTGTGGTTTTATTTGTAATTTGCACTTGGGTTAGGGTATATCAATGTCGCACTTGCCTTGTCCATTACTATAAGGCACTACCTCCATCATTACTATCACCATCGCCATCACTTTCACCATCGCCATCACCATCACCATCACCATCACCATCACCATCAGCATCAGCATCGCCATCACCAACACTGCGATGGGAAGCCGTGTGACTGAGAACTTTTTAGCTCTTGGCCAGAACGAAAGGGGGTTAGCAAATGGGTCTAAATATCGATGGGTGTGGCATGGAGTGGTCTGGTATGCCTGCCCTAAAAGTGGTACTCATGGTATTCATGGGGTGTATGTACAATGGGTATGGTATGGTTAAACAAAAGACGAAGGACTTATAAGGCCCAGTCTGGGAAATGAGCAGCAACCATTGGCAATACCTATAGAGAGTACAACAATAACAATGAACGCACACACACACACACACATTCACACACACATATATATATATACACAATGACAATTATAAAATAACAAAAATGTGACCTAAGGCCCACCCTCGAAAGAAAGGGGCATAAAATACGAAATAGCACAAGGGAGGTAGAAAGTTTTCTTAGCCGGCCTTGTTGACTTTAAGCGCCGCCTGCCAAGTTAATTTGTGAATAAGCCCTCTGTGTGGGTTAGGTATATGGAACTCTGGCAAAAGCAGACTGTGTTATCCCATGTACAATGGCAAAAATGTTTATTTCTTCTGACACAATTGCCATAAAAGGGAAATTTATTAAAGCTAACGAATAACTTTAAAAGAAAGCAAAAATTGAAATGCAAAATTAAGGATTTTTTTATTTTCTTTAAAAAGAAAAAAATATAATTTCTTCAATTTTTTTAAATCCCAAAGTAATATTTAATTTCAACCCATAGTTTACCGTGAGTTGAGCTCAAAAGTGGCAATAAACTTTTTACCTCTCATATACCATTTTTCAGGGCAATTAGTAGAATTGCCCTGATTATGAAATGTTGGAATTTTGCCTTTCAAATTGATTTCGTTTTTTCTTTTCTTTTTTTTTAAGAAAGGAATGCAATTACATACACACACACACATACACATACACACATATAGACTTTAATAGACACATACAGAAAGAAAAAGTCGTACCATTAAGTTTTCTCTCGTCAAGTTCTTGAAGCCAAAGCAAAAGTTCGTTGGCACGCAACTCGAAAGTGGCAACATCAAGTGTGATGGATATTGGGTGGCATAGGGATCGAGAGACATGCAGAAGGGAGGGGGGAGTGGTGGTGAGGACGGGATGGGAATGGGGCGAATTTTGAGGGGCCGTTGTCAGTATTTGGCCATTTTCGAAAATGAGTGTTTTCCCTCATTTCCTAAATAAACGCGGTTAACAGGCAACTTTTTCTACTTGATTGCGTGTCAGTTATAAAGCCATTGGCGGGCCAGCTAGCCGGCCATCCAGTGTTTCTTTAGCACTTTAAGACAAACCTCTTATATCATAAAATACCCGTCCATACTTATCAACCTCAATCCAATGGCCATTCCCTTGGTCATAACTTGAGCACCATTGACAATCGTGCTCTGATAACTTGGGCAATTGTGAAAGTTGCTCACAATCTTCACAAATGTGAGGCAACATTCGGCCTTGAAATGTGTCAAGTTCAAATAATTATTAGTAATAATTTTTTTTCTTTTGTCTTTGTCTAAAGAATTTCTTTTTCAAAAACGAAATGTAATTGGCCTTCATTAACATTTCACCAACCGATTAAAATTATATGTTTATTACGTAGACAAAATATGAAATCTAAATTTAAATTGAAATTTTTCACCAAAGACCTTAAGCTCATTTCTAAAATAAATGCCAGTAAGATTTTTAAACTGAAATTGTTGAATTGAAAAGCAAATCAGAGCTTTTATAAAAGTGTTTCCATTTAATAGCTTGATAATTATCCTTTTCACAGAAACATATTTTCTACTACCCTTGTTTAATTTCACGAAATCTTTTAATTCTAAGTGAAAAATTATGAATTCAATATCTCAGACTTTCTAGATGAATATAAGTAAGTATATTTTAAGATATTTATGAATGAAAACTTTGTTTCTCTTCAATGCGTTTCAACTTAATGAAAAGTATCCGAAAATTAACAACAACCAAAGCAAAACAAAAAATATATTTTTTTTTAAATATTATAATTCCTTCAACTTTTGTTTGTATGAAACGTACTTATATTTTGAAAGCATTCGTTAAATAATCATTTAACATTTTAATTATGAAAGCTGTGTATTTCTAATTATTGAAGCTTATAATGTCTGCACGTATTTTAAGTTAGGATTCTGGGAAATCTTTTATGGTTTGTAAATGTGTCTACTTAATTTAAAAATGAAAATAAATAAGCGTTTTCATTATAAAAAATTTACATTTCTTTTATTCAATAGTCACTTTTTTTTAAATTGGTTTCTGATCATTTATTTTATTTTTATTTTGAATTAAATTGCGCTATGTTATTTACCTTTTGGATTATTTGATATTGTACATTTCTCTTTAGCTTATTTTTTTCTATATTACAAATATATTTAATTATTCATTTCATATACATATGCACAATAACATATATTGTATTTATCTGAACTAGAGGTTTTCGAGCGTCCCATTGCCGCAAAACAAACTAATTGAAAATGAAAATGGGATTTAAAATGAAAATATAATTTGGTAAATTCGTAATTAATTATTGAAGCATGTCAGCATTTATATTTATTATTACGAGGCGTTAAAATTAATTACACAGCTCAACAACAGCCTAGATAAACCATTATAAACCAAAGCCTCATCAAATTTAGGTAGAGAGAAAACGAAAACGAAAACAAAAACAAAAACAAAAACCGAAAACGAACACAATAAAGGATCGCTTGTTATTTGATGTTTACATTTCCGTTTCCGTTTCAATGGCCACTTGATACTTATTGCGATTATTGTCAATCAACCAATTGCCAAATATTCACAGTTGATGATGATTTATGCAATAAACAGGCTTTGGAGGGATTTGGCCTTGTCATTATGTCCCAATCCAAATAAGATAAGCATTTCTATTTATTTGATAGTGCATTGAATTTGACCCTCAAGATACCAATTAACTACAATATTTGGTGCCACAAATCGTTATACGAGTACTAGTACATGTTTGCAATAAATATCCTAATGAAAGTCCTTCAGTTTATAGCTCAAAGCAATTACATTTTGATTAATTATTGCTCGCATTGTAGAAGTGCGAAGGCCACGTACGAATATGTCAAAACATGTCAACGTAATTGAATGCCATTCTAGAGATGCAGCCAATTCCTAATGAGCCCCAACTGGTAAATAGACAGAATAGCTCTGTCCAATAATATGGTAAATAATTGTTATATGAATAAATATTTGACATTTGTAAAATTGTCCACAATTTAATGAAGGCGACAAATAATTACAAAGTTTGAGATTCGAAAAGCATAAACTTATGCTAACCAAATGAATCAAATACCAAAATAGCCAACTAATAATTAGTAAATTCTAACGACAAATTTATTGAGAAATTCTAAACGAATGTATAACTAAACTGAAAGACAAATTTGTACAACTTTCTGTGGCATATAAATTAGTTTGAAATTGAATTAATCAAGTTAATATTCACTTAAAAATGTTCTTTGACAAAATCCAAAATTAGATCCTAAGTAGCGCACGTGTTGTATTTTGGTAAGCAAAGTTAGTCAGATATTTAGATACATACCATACCATATGTATATGTAAAGTACTTTGTGGTATATACATACATACCATACATATGTGTGCCTATGTTTGCTCAGCCACATGTAAAGTACAAGTGTTGAAGCAATTACCATGAAGCGTTTGCTTTCCCACATTAAAAAATGTCTGTGTTGTAGAGTATATTCAATATTATAAAACAATTTAATACTATTATATTTCATATAATAATAATATTTCACTTTTTTTAAGTTGGCCTTTTTTATTATCTTTTTTTTTAATTTAAAACTTTCTTTAAGCTTATACCATTTTTTATCGTTCACATATTATTTCATTTACAAATAATTTGCCTAAATTAACACGAATTGGCAATATTTATCAATTATTATTTTAAGTTACTTTGCAAACGTTTAATTTTTGTTTTTTCACATAAAAAATAACTTTAACCTAAGCCTGAATTGCAGAAAATTACCCAGTGAAGCCTGTGCAACTAATTAACAAATTTACCTCCTTTCTTTTTTGTCATGTTGCCATTTAATTAATTTAAAAACGCACAAAGTGAAACTCCTTGTGTTGTCGGTTAATGCGGTTTCAGAGTGTATCATATCATTAAACTAATAGTTAGTAAAAAAAAGTAGTAAAAAGACAAAAAGGCAAGACTACATAGAAGACAACAACTAATGTTTAACTTTAGAACTACATTAATTTAATTTCATATTTCTTAATAGCTTGAAGATTCAGTTTGAAAAATATTCTGATGAAATAGTTCAACAAAAGCTTAGGAATTCGTGATACAAATTATACTAATGAAACAAACAAAGGTCTTACGCCCATAAATATTAACTAAAACGCTTGCTATTTATAAACAAAGTTTTTATAACAATAATTAAGATGGTATTAAAACAAGTTAAAATCTCTCGCTCAACAAAGCTTAACAAAAATAAGTTGTTATTTTAAAATTGTAGTTTTAATAGTTTTGCAATTGATATAAAAGGAAAAATTGCTTATATGCATAAATTTATGACGCATAATGACATTTAATGTGAAACAAAGAAACAGACAGACGGTGTGGACACAATGAGGTATGTATGGTATAATCATAATTTGATTTGATGCTGTTTCATGACACTTGCATATGCCATCAAATATACACATATACATATACACTTTCGTACGCACACAGAAGCAGAGTTATAATCATTTGCTGATGTAGTCAAGATTTCATCACGCACTAACTGTTTTCATAAAAATATGGAAATAATGTACAAAAACATTTCATAGCAGAAATTTTGAAATTTTCTCATTAATAAAATTATGACTTGATCTAGACTTCGGTTTTCACAAATTTAATCAATCAACAAAATTTTTAAATTTTATAAAACATTTGTGAAATTTAATAAAATTTGTTATGCCTATCAAATATATTGTCATATCTCGATTAAGGGTATCTGATAGTCGGGCTGCGTTAATTTACATTTTCTAGCTTGTTTCTGCATAATTTATCAATTATCTGGACGCGCACGAAATTTCATAGCATACTTTTCAGCTTATACGCTTTTAATATGCCCAACGCGAACACACATTTTCGTGCCGTTGTTTTTTGTTGTTGTTATTTGTGTACACCTGGACAAGCAAACACCACATGACACAAAAACAACATAAAAAACCAACAAACACAACAGAACGAAAAAAAAAAACCAAAAAGGAGAACAACAATCATAAAACAAAGCAAAGTAAAGTGACGAAAAAAGAAAAATAATTTCTTCATTATTGAAACATTAGCGAAACGCCGACAAAAATTTACGGCGAAAATCAAGTTAAAAGTTAAACCGACCGCAACAGGTGCGAGTGCCACGCCCATTCGATGCCTATAATAAACAGAATGGAGCGTTGCCATAATGGCCAAATTAGTGGCCTTTTTCGCTTGCCAGCCAAATGTTAAAGTTTATCTTTGTCTCACACATACTCATATTATACATATACCATTTACCATCACTCTCATTCTCTCTCTCTCTCTTTCTCTCTCATTCTGTTTTACTCACACACCTTTTTATTGTGGGCGTTGACACGAAAAACAAAAAAACAAGAAGAAAGAAAAACAAAAATAAATGACATACATATATACACAATACCTACATACATACATACATATTTATGTGTATCTCCTTAACGCATCGAGGACTACGTATATACCCTTGTATATAGCATTTATTTTTCCTGATCTCGCTGATCAAAAATATTATATATAGTCTTTAGGCGATAACTTGCAGCTATCAAATCAACATTATTACATAAATATTAGTATAAAAAATTAAACAATTAATTACCATGAAAATATTGTTAAGCTTTTGCAAGGGTATTTCGAAAGCAAATAAACCAAGAAAAGAAAAAAGGTTGTTTTTTACCCACGCCTGAGATAAAAAACAACAAATGAAAACTAACCGAATGTTAAATGAAAAAAATAAAAAAAATGAAGGAAAAAAAATGAGAGGAGGTCCTGACATAAGGATAAACAGGAATAGGTCGTGGGTAGTAAGAGTTCAGTTGAGTTGAGTTCAGTTGAGGTAAACTCCGAGGTAAACACTGTAACTGTATGAAACGAAATGTTATTATTGTTATTGCCACGCTCGGAGGCATTTTTTGGCTTTTTACACGTGTGTGACAAAAGTCACACAAATTGTAAACTTTTTGATACCCTAAACAAACGGAAAAGCTTAACAAAAACTTTTCTCAATGTTTATTAAAATGTGTTGCACTTAATGAAAACTGTAGGTTTTTGTAAACATTTGAATTGGATTGCGGCACAACAAAAGTTAATTAATTGTGTTTTAGTTGCATTATTAAGCAATTATAAACATAACTTTTGATACATTTTTTTTGTTGTTTTTCTTTTTTTGATATTTTCACTTTGTTTCCATTTTTCATGCTATGAACCAAAAAACAAATAACAATATAATAAATGAAATAAATAAAATATATTATGTTTTGTGATTGAAAATGTGAAGTATTTGAAGAGTGTATTAAGTTGTCGTATTACATACATAATTTGTGCTTTATTGGGCTTGGCCTCTTTTATTTAAAGTTCATTTTATGTTATTATGTTATTTTCTTGTGGCTCATTTTTTTCAGCTTCTTTTTTATCTTTTTGTTGTTGTTATTTTGGTTTTTTTTTTGCGTTATACCTGATTCTAATTTTAAAAAACTTTGCCGCTTGTTGCGTTGACTTTATCTTTGTTTTTGTTGATTTTAAAGTATTCAAAATAAAAGCAACAGAACTTGCAACATCGCGACCCAACATAAAGTTGAAATGTAAAATTTAGTTTGCCAAAACTTCAGAAGGTAACATTTGTGGCAGACACACAAACAAACAAACACACATACACGCACGCACGCACGCACACGTACACACAGCGAAATTGTGGCACATTTGCAATGCAATTTCCCCGTCATGCAGCCACAGTGCCAATTCCCATTCATTTTCCGGAGGGTGTTACGCAGCAACAAGAATTTTCCAGAACGCGTCGAGTTATGCGACTGTCAAAAGTTATTAAAAAGTCTGACAGAAGTCCAAAGGTAACTCCTAATGCTAGTTAAGCATCGCATTCAAAGCAGCAGACCCAGCAGACCCAGCAGACCCGGAGCCGTGGCATTGTATGCGAGAAGGAAATGAAGAAGGAGACACATACATACGAGTTCAAGTACACATTTACATACACACACACACACACACACACACGCACACACACACACACACATACGGTGTAAAAGAACACAAAAAATTTGACACAACGGACTTAACCATAAAGGCAAACTCAAAGGATTTAAAAGCGCTGCCAACTTGTTAAAAAGTTGACAAGCCATCACATAAATGCATCCATCTCACGATGCCAGATCATCGGCCATTTTTATGCATATACATACATACATAGCGAGCATGTAGAAGGGCTGCCAACTTCTTATTTTATTGTATAAAATTGTTGAACCTTTTTCAAGTAAATGCATATATGTGTGTACATACATATGTATGTAGTATATCATAACAACAGCGAACGCATCTGCTGGATGTAAGTATACTCCATTAAAGTTTAGCTTTTTGTAAAGGAAAGTGCTGCCAACTTGTCGCAGAAGGTGAAAAATAAATACCAAGTAAATTAAGGGCATAGTAACCGTTGCCAGCTCACTAAAAATAATATAATATTTAACAAAGTTTCTTACCTATTTTTGAACAAGGGAAAATATTTATAAGTGCTGCCAACTTGTTGAAAGTATGTTAAAATATGGCATTTTAAGCACCTTGTAAGCACACAACCTCCAACGAATTTGCAGAAATGTATATATCATACACACAAATAATTTAGTATCAACTGCCAACTAGCTAAAACAAGTTGAAATATAAACAGAA
Organism: Mulgravea parasiatica; assembly: GCA_037075045.1. Lineage (NCBI taxonomy): Eukaryota > Metazoa > Arthropoda > Insecta > Diptera > Drosophilidae > Mulgravea > Mulgravea parasiatica. Next base: position 17,809 of record JBAMCR010000363.1, on the reverse strand, counting down.
AAAAAAACAAGAACAGCAAAAAAATGAAAAATGAAAGCAACTTTCACAACACAAAAATGAATTAATTTATGAAAGCTTGAATAGATAAAAAAAAATTTTAAAGGGCTGCTAACTTGCAAGGGCGTTGAAAGCAACAAAACATGAAATTCATTGTGAAGCAAATAGAAAGAGCGAACTATGGTAAATCAAATGAATTGCGAATACTGCGAGTATACCCATTCATTTACGCGCTGAATGAGTTCAAATTAAAATGGAGCATGCTGAATAAACTAAAAGTTTTCTGTGTGCGCCCAGCCGGACGGGCGAAAATTGATAGAATTTTAAATTTGTCGGCAAATTCATAATAAAAGTTACCCCTGCCATTGCCAACGTTCTTGTGTCTGTCATTTATTTTTATGGGCAATTGTTTGAGCTTCGTTTTTGTTTTTGTTTTTATTCTTTTTATAAAATTTTGATATGCAGGCAAACAACCAATTTAATGGAACGGGACGTTGATAATTCGCTTTGAAGTGAAAATGCGAATAACCTGCGAAAATAGCTTTTATTTTGCCTGCTTTCTGTGATTGTGGCATTAAAAACTGGATGAAAACTAAACTAAATAGTGAAACAAACAATAACGCAACGAAAGCAAACATAAAAACAATACAAAGATAACAAAAACAAAACAAACACCAAAACTTGAAACTATTTGAAAAGCACATTCAACAAACCAATTGATGCGAAATGAGTAAAGATTTCGATTTTGGAGCATTTGAAATATATTTGAACTATTTTTAATACCAAACAGATTTAAATGATAAATGTATATAAATAAATGTATGTTATGTATGTATGTATGTATTCTTATACTAGTTGAAAATAAAACAAGTTTTTAAATGAACTCACAGAAATTTGAATAACGATAAATATAACTGAACGAAAAAAATGCAGTAAGTTAAGCTGTTTTTATTTTGAATCAAATTCCATAAACATTTAATTATTTAACAATAAAATTTTAAAATTATAAATAAATTATTGTATCACTTTAACAAATTGTATTTAATGTTTGATTAATAATTTTTTGTAGTTATTTACTTCAAATGAATAAGAAAACCATGTTAAAATATATAATTATAAACCAAGAAAAGTTAAAAAAAAATTGTCAAAATAATTAACAATTTCAAAATTTTATTCAACATTTGAATCAATCAGCTATAAAATTAAACATTAATCGAATATTGAGTGTTTATTGAGCTAACACAGTTCGTGGGAAAACGCTTAGTCTTTTATTAATCGTGCTTTTATTTTTTATTTTATTATACATTATTTTTTTTTTAAGGTAACGAAAAAAACTTAACAAGTTTTATCTCTATTTATTTTTATATTTTAACTTATGTTTTAAGTATTTATAATACATTAAAATGCGGCACAGCGCACATTTTGGAGGCAGTTAACGCTTTATTTAGCTTTATTTATGGCCTAAATTTGCTGCTGACACGAGGATGAAAATATTTGAAGTTAGTCAAGGAGCAAAACGCCCACGCACGAATTTGGAACAAATTTCATCCTTGTGGACGAGGCTACTGTGGCTGGGCGATTGGCATTTAGAGAGTAAAATTAAAGTACAAATTCCAGTCTTTGATTGACACTAGCCGCAGCAATGATGATGGCAGATAGGATAGGATATACATACGCAGAAGACGAGAGAGAGAGAAGAGAGAGATGGAAGGGCAAACAAAGAGAAAACTGAGATTGGTAATGGGAATGGGAATGTGAGCATATGCGATATGAACAGTGTCAAGTACAATGACTTGTCTTAGCTTGGTGTAAATAACAAAAATTAAAATACAATAAAATAGACAATGAACTGTGCATACACACACACTCACACACATCAACTTATCGTGTATGTGTAAGTCCGTGTTGGTATGGCATTGCCATTGTTATACCCTGTGACAAGAAAAAAAATTGTAAGTTAGCCAAAATGGTATGAAAAGTGTGCTAACATTATTTTGTAATTAAATTATGTTGACATATTACGAGTATATTTATTTTATTTTAAGTTTTTAAACACAAACATTTTATTTTGAATAATATGAAAGAATAACCAAATATTTATATTTAATTTGAAATGTAATAGAAACCAAAAACCAAAAAAAAAAACCAAATCATACAATATCTTTTATGCGTGATGTGTATACAGGGTATATTTTAGTTAAGCATCACTTTTTATTGTTGCTCTGCTTCTTGTTTTTATTGTTGTTTTCTTATTGCTTGTCTAGTTGAGTTGAGAGTTCGTTGCTCATTTGGTGCTGAGGCCAAAGTGAATGACTCCTAAATTGCAAAACAAGACAAAGTAGCAGCTATTTTATGCCACACACATACATATGCACACATACACATACACATACACTTAGACGCTATTAGTTTATGCTGTTTATGCGGCAGTTGCCACTGCTGCTGCTGCTGCTGCTACTTCAGCTGCTGTTTGCATGCCATTAGCAAAAGGGTTTAGCCCCAGGGCTTACATTCGACTTGCAGCATAAACAATTCAACATCGCCAAACAAATTGCCCGATTTAATGCCAAAAAGCAGACAATGCGCAGTCACAGTCACAGTCACAGATACAGATACATATCGGTTACAGATATAGTTACGGCTTAAATACATTCACATGTTACAGGTTTACAGGTATGTACATACCTGCAGATACATTTACAGCTATAGCTAAGCACCTGCAAAAAGTAACACAAAATTTATGCGTTTTCTTCTTCTGTTTTCCTAGTCCCCTCACCTACTTTCCTACCCCCTTTCATGTATTCTTTTTTATATTCTTTTTTTTTGTGCTTTATTTTTTATATTTTTCTTTTTGGCTTTGAACATTTTACGTGATTTGCCCGAAGCTTTCCCGAAAATGGAACTATTAAATATTGTAAGCCATTTCCATGTCAGTGTCGTTTGTCTATGTCTGTGTTTCATGTAAATGGTTGTAGACAGTGCGATAAAGCACATAAAGCATAGTATGGTAAAAGTAACAGATAACACATAGACAAATATACAAATAGACAAATAGGCGGACAAGCCAAGGCATTCGAGTAAAAGTGGATAAAATCCCTCTCATTCATACTATAAAATGACAACTGAAACCGAATTGGTTTAAAGTTTTTCATTTTTTTTTGTTTTTGTTTGGCACAAAACTTTTGCTGGTTTTTTTTTTGTCTTTAACAAAATGAAATTTAATTATTAACTAATATAATATATATTAATATAGAATATTTTTGAACTTTTAGCTTATTGGCGTTAACTAGAGAAAAAGAAGAGCAGGTGGCAGGTAAAGCGCTCAACATACATATGCAAATGTATGTATGTACACACTAGAATGCTTATATACACAAAGAACTTTGTTTATAAATTATTTAAAGACTTGGTCGATTTTTTTTTGTCGTTTTATTTTTTTGTTGTAAATTTTGAAAGAAATTGAAACCAACTACTTTTTGGTGGCAGCCATTTTGATACGTGCCCCACGTTGAGCGCCATAATGTGCACTTGCTCTGAAATTTCAAGTATCTCGAAGTGCAAGAAAGAAATTCAAAAACTTTCATAATAATTGCTATTCGCTTTGCAAATACAACAGAACGAAACGGATTATTTGCACAACTAACAAGTAAAAAGTCGCATATACGATATTTTTCAACTCACACACGTATGTACAAACACATGTATATGCTAAAAGCACTTTTATACTACAATAGTAGTGAAAGTGTTAAGCTGTAACCAGGCAAATTACGTGACTACTTGAGCTGGATCTGTGATGTAAGAAAGTCATAGTAACATCCGACTGGCATCAGTGGAGTAGCTATTGCTTTTTGATTTATGATGTGATTTGCACATTGCAAACAACATTTACATACACATACACACACACACACACACACACACACACACACACACAAATATGTGTGTGCCACGCCCTCGGCATGTTAGGGAACAACTTTTCAAACTACTTACTAGTCGCCTCACGTGTTGACTTTACTTCTGAATAAGTGATGCCGCAACGCAATGCAAAGCTCAAAATTCGACTTCATTTGTCAGGGAGCAACTCATACACCCACGCACACACACACACACACACACACACAAAAACATACATGCACACATACGTACATATAAACAATTTAGGTCAATTTATGTTCTTGTCTCTTTAAAAAAAAAAGTAACAAAAATAATAATAATGAAAAAAAACTTTCACAAGCCAATTGACGCAAAAATAGAGCAAAGGCAAAAATTTCCTTAATTGGCAGCAGCCAAAAACATTAAAAAAAAAATAACACTGCTAATTGCTGACTCGCAAAAGGCACATACATATTATACATACGTATACATACATACACAATACGAGAGAGCTGTGTCGAATAAATTGCAAGACAGAAAACACTTGAAGGAGTAGCTCGAAGTGGATAGAAGAAATATATAGAACTAAACCAACTAACCAACTAACTGCTTGCTGCCATTGGCTTCAGGTGAATGCGCTTTATGACCTATTTATCCTCTCTCTCTCTCTCGTTCTTTCTCTCTCTTACTTTCTATATCTCTGCCTTTCTCTTACTCTTTGTAATATATGTAGATATTCCAATTAAAGCATAGGAATGTAAGGCAGCACTCGGCACGTACCACGCATCGTATGCGGAATAATCAAATCGTGCGCCACATTTCCGGTTGCTAAAATCCATTTCAATCATTGATGATTAAACAGCCATCAGCTGTGCTAAGCATCGCTTCCGTAACAGTAACCATTAGCCAAATCCAGCCAAATAACCAACACAATTCTAATGCTGATGATGATGATGAGTTTTTCGATATGACTACCCCCCTCCTCTTTTCCGTCCTCTTTTCCGTCCTCATTCCTGTCTTTCCCGTCCTCAGTCAGCCAGCTGGCAAGAGGCAGTACAATTTATTTTGGTTGCCACATTAAAAATTAAACTGTGCGGCAATTTCTAAAGCGAATTTTCCTGCTGTTTCGTGTTTTACTTTAATATGAAATCAAAGCCATCTCAAAGTAAGCTGCATACTATATACCATATATGTACATACATTTACAAGTTACATATATATGTATGTATGTATGTTCGAGCATGCTTATGCTTTTCCCTCATCTTTATTTTACCAGCCTGAAAATGTTGTTGTTTGTGGTAGCATTTTAATAAAGAGCAGAGCAGACAATACACAGCCAACAGCATACACTTTATGCAGACCGATAATACCGAGATACGAGTACAATATGAATTCAAACTTAATTAATAATATAGCATAAGTAAAACATAAGTAAATATTTACAATAAGAAATTGTAGATAAATTTAAATATATATTTATTTTTATTTTTGCTATTTTAGCCGCCTCCTTATCCTGGTGGATAGTTATTAAATAAACGACAAATGGAATCCACAACAAGTGACAAGTATGGCAGTGTACCATATAACCGGATGAAGCTATAAGCCGGTAAAATAAATTACAGCTAACGATAACAATTTTTGTTGTTTTTTTTTTTTATTTACAACGAATCTGGAATATTCTTTTTTAATATTAAATATTTAAAACTTGTACAAAGTAAAATTTTAAAATGTATTTTTGTTAAAAATGTGACAAAATTAAAATTTAAAAACAATTTATAAATACAAAAAATTCTAAATTTCGATTGAATACTGTCTGTAGGTTGAAAATTAATTGGAAATATTAAACATTATTTACATTTAAGAATTTTAAATACTAAAAAAATATATATATAAATATATATATAACACTTTTTAAATCAATTTTTAACAGTCAAAAAGCAAAATCGAAATCAATTTCAATATGCACAATAATTTATAATAATTACCTAATACAATATTCACAAACAGAGACCAACGTATGCATACATAGTATGTGTAAATGTGTATATGGAAATAATTACGTAAGAACTTTGGCAAAAATATTTCAACCTGACTTAGGCTTGAGTTATTAAAATTGGTATGAACCGTGGATATTAATTTATGAGATACACATCAAAATAACTTAATTATATTAACATAACAAACTGCACGCGATATTTCAAGTACTCTGAATGATAACAAGCCAGTGTCAAAAATAAAAGAAAAATTAAAAAAAAAAATGATAAAATGATAAAATGAAGGGAAAAAAATGCTTACACAGAATTCATTCAAGTGTTAAGTGCCTGGCAGCAAAAAAATAAAAAATAAAAACAAGAAAAAGACGAAAAAGACGAAAAAGGAAAAGGAAAAGCAAAAGAAATGTGTATAGCATATGAAAAATTATATATGCACATTACAACGCAGATTTGCCACTTGACACAGCAGGCAACATTTTGTTGAACACAACATGGCATGGGCGGGCCATGGGGCAGTTGCCAGAAATGCTCTATAAATAATTTACGCTGTTGAGCCAACGGTGATGGGCGAAAAGCTGTTAGTCAGCTTGATAGGTGTGGGTAGAAAATTAAAGAAAATTCCCCCCATCATAGTTTTTTTGTTGTTGGTTTTTTTTTTATGACGTCGCTAAAAACAAAAGGTGAAGCAAAACGTTTGCATTATTATATACTAAGTACATTGTTGGCCACGAAAGCTGGCCTAATCCCCATATGAGTTTTTAACAAAGTATTAAGAAGATTTCACTTAAGCACCGCTATAGACGACGACTGAAAATGTTAAAGACATGGCTTCAACCAAATGTTAATGATGCGCTCTTACCATTTACATATACAATATAAAACGGCAAAGAAAAAAAGGGATTGAGATGGAGATAAATACTGGGAAAGAGACAAAGAAAAAAAAAGAAAGAGACACAGAGAGAGAAAGAGAAAGAAAGAGAGAGAGAGAGAGAGAGAGCGAGAAGGACAGAGCACGTATAGTAGCAACTCGAGATGTTTGCCCAAAAAAGTAGGCAACATATTTCTTCATATTTTTTGTTTTTTTGCTTTCTTGTTCCTTTTTCGGGCTTGGCGCGCGTAATAAAATGAGTTTCAAATTGGCCATAAAAGCTTAAGCAGGCATCAACGCGGACAGCATATGTGCAACACAAATACGCGCTGAAACATTAACAAAAGCAAAAACAACAGCAACAGCAACTTTCGAAAGGAAAATCATATTACAATACATAAGGCAAAACGAAACCCAAATGCCCTTGGCCATAAAGCTATTGTAACTAAAACCGTTAGTAATAACATATTCATAACTAAAATATGCATATTGTATATGCTATATTGTATATGGTATAAGCATTATCCATAAACATGTTAACGTATTGTCTACCAATTACGATGATATCAAAGGAATTCTCATTTTAGTTTACAAATTTATGCAAACTAAGTAGTTTGAAACGCTTGAGTGATTTTTTAAATTATTAATTAAGTATTGTATAATTTAAATTATTAATTAATGAAATTGTTTCACAGCACGAGTCTTCGCTGAAGGCTCGTTTGTCATAAAGTTTCCCAAATGTTTGGCTAGATGATTTATAATTACATTTGATCAAGATAAAGTACTTCATTTACACAGCTCGTTTCAAAGATAAAACAAGCAAATTAATTACAAATAAAAATAAATATCCCACTTATACATAACATAATATACAATACAATAATGTATTTAAAATGTATCGTTAATATACTAAGTCTAAACAATTTCACCTTATGGAACTCATTACAGTCGCTCAAAAACCAAAAATTAACAAACCAAAACCAACTCCAGTTGGGTTAATAATATATTTTTGAACCAAATATGTATAAGCTGCCTAATTTACCAGTATTATGGATAAATAAATAAAATGTAAATTGTTTAATTTTTTTTTTTAAATTTGATATTCAAGTATGAAACGTAATATTATATTAATTTATATTTTGTAATATATTAGGGTATATTTTAGTCGGGCTCTCTCTGGTCATTACCATTGCAAAAGCGTAAAAAAGAGCGAAGATACAAAAACAAACACAAAAAATAACAAAAAAAACAGCAAAGAAGCAGAAAAAAGAAAACAAAACAAAAAAAAAAGCCATGCAAACATGACATGACATGAGGCAGCATATTCATAAATGAGTTCTTCCTACTGTAATGGAACTGTGTGTGTGTGTGTGTGTGTGTGTTCGTGTATGTGTGTGTGTGTGTCAGAGTTTGTATATGAGAGTGTATATGCGTGTTCATTTGCGCATAAAACGCGTGCAATTTGGGTGTGGCTGAAAGACAACCGCCTGCGACTCAGTAGTCTGACGAGAACTGAGACAGTTATGCGAATACTCATTCATATGAATGAGTACTCATACGTACGTATGTAGCTCATTGGAGCATGTATTCGCATGTGTGTGTGTGTGTGTCTTAAAATTGAGCTACAAGCGCTGAGAGTTCAGATTTTCGGCATGATTTAACACTTAATTAGCAAAAATGTTGACTTGAGTGGCGCTCAATGTTGTCACATGCGTCGTATGCGCAATATATATAAACATTATAATCAAGCAGGCCAATTTTCCAAAAAAAACAACAACAACAAAAGTACAATAGCATAAAAATGCCTATAACTGTGGCAGCTGCACGGATATAATTTAATGCGCAGCATGTCAACCAAATAATTCAAATGATTCACATTTGGCTTCGTACAATGTGTGATGACTTTGCCACGCATCGCATTGGGCACATTTGAATGGTAGAATTGAGTTTTGAATAAATATGTTTATGTTTATGGCTGCTCGGATTTACCTTAAGCCATAATATACAATTTATGACAAATAAATAATACATTTCAATTAATACTTAATAGAATTGTGTCTTTAAATATTTATTTAAAAAAACAAAAAGAAAAAAAATCTTTGCCTTTTTCTTTCGTTTTGTACATTGCCAGATTTCTAAATTAAGTATTTATTTGTTTTTGTTTTTTTTTTTGTTTTTATTTTTTTCATTTAAAAGAAAACTGTCAACTTAATTTTATTTATTTTTATATATTTTTTATACTATATGCATAGAGTGCACGTTTTATTGGCTTTAAGTTATCCCTGTCCATGTGTAGCTTCGGAAATTTTGTTCTATCTTCTCTCTTTCACACAGTCACACTTACTCTCCCTCTCTATTTATCTAAGTACTTGTATATCTGTTGGCAACCATCACGCTCTCTATTTATAACTTTTATACACTTTATTTATTACCATTTGCCACCCTCAAAGTTAACTTAAGCTAAAGACGACGCGTCTCCTTGGCAATTTTTAACTGCAACTTTTTGTTGCTCTTCGTGTTTTTCGACCATCTGATTTTTTTTATCTCTGCTCTTGTTTGTATTTTTTGTTTATTCTTTTGCTGGTTTTTGTTTTGTTTTTTTTAAATTAATTTATTTAAGTCCCCTACTTGGTAAGCCCGCCACTTGCATGTAATACCCTATTGTAATCGCATGCAAATCGATGTTATCAATTTTGTTGTGCTTCATTTACGCTAATTGTTAATTCAGTTTTAGTTTATTTTTGTTGCATATGCAACAAGGGGGGTGCACAGCTTAAAGGCATTTTACAAAGATGAATATACATATGTATGTATAATAGATGTATGTGTATATCGTATAGGTATATGTAATCTTATGCCTTTCTCTTTCTATGTTTATATTGTATGTTTTATTTGTTTATTTGTTTTGTGCATTATAATTAAATGCAAAAATCTGTGCAAATGAAAATGGGAAAACATAAAACGGAAATGCCAAATGGCCATCATAAAATATAATGCATCAGAAATGTGCATGCGAATACCCTAAGGGTATCAATCCTTCATTTAGCTAGACTTTGCTAAAACTTTAAAACAAAAAGGTCTAAAGGCCCTTTGCCTTGAATATATAATAATAGAATTTTGGTTTTTTTCTTTAAGCCAAATTTGTAACTCGTATAAGGCCAAATTCCATATCTATCTAGCTGTTTTACCTTCAACTTTTGCTTCTGCTTTTTGTTTTTGTTATTGTATTTGCTGTTTTGCTTCTGTTTTTTGCTGAAGATGAACCTACTACGGAAGCTAATGCCCCCCACGGCTATTGCCCACTCTAATTAACCGAACATTTGAATTTGCATTTGAGCATTGTGCCTTAAAAAGGCGAGGGTGGGAGAGGGGGCGTTTGCTCAGAGAAGAACCTTCTGATCTCGGCTGTCTCGTATATGTCAGTATATTGCTTATTTTTAATATGACCTGTACATATTTTGTCATATTTTGTAGCAGACATAAAAATATACAGGTGAAAGCACGCAAATATATACATATACATGCAATACATATACCCACAATATACATACACGCATACAAAATAAATAATTTCATTTGACTTGCAAATGTAGACAAAAGTGAGGCACAAGCTGAGCTGAGCTGAGCCAGGTACAACAACGACAACAACAATAATAATGTTGCCGTAACGTAACACAACAACAGCCAACAGCCAACAGCTAACAGCAACAACAATAACAACAAAAAACAAAAAACAAAAAAAAAAGGCAACAAAAAGGTAACAAGGATGTGACGCTGCCAGCGACAATTCAAAGCAAGGAAGAAAAATCAAGACATTGGCTAAAGTAGTCGACAGGCATATACCCCGTAATTAAAGTAACTCACGCACTCATTTATTAAAATGAATATTGTAATATTCATGATAATATTTATGTATGTTCGCCAAATATTGTATTATAAAATCTACAATTCATATGAGAAGTGTACGGCATCTAGTGTTTTTTTTTTTTTTTTTTTTTGCTTAAAAATTAAGTTCAATTATTAATAAATATAGAATGTATTTTTACAGAGTATCTCTATTGTTCACATGATAGTATAACTTTGATATTTGAGCCTAGCAACCAAAACAAAAATAAAAACGAAAAACAAAAAAAAAATAAATGAAAATAAACATTTCTTTGCATATTTATCATTTGAAAGCGTGTTACAAGCTATGTGTTAGCCATTCAAGCAGTACAATATTCCATTTCAGGATATCTCTTTATCTTTCTCTCTCTCTCTCTCTCTCTCTCTCTCTCTCTTTCTCTCTCTCTCTTTCTCTCTCTCTCTCTCTCTGTCCCACATAGTACTCGAGTTGCCACTCCAGATGCAGCACACTATAAGTATTCGCCTAAAGCTTTCGCCACTTTCATTTTATATGGCCTAAAGAAAGGCACTTAAGCTCATGCCAAAGACACAACTGCAAGAATATCCTGTAATTTTTTTTATAAATGTTTAACTTATTAAATAAGCGATAAAATCTCATTTTATATGCTAAATATTTATAAGCTTATTTTAGAGATGAAAAAAAAAAACAATATTTTTAAATGCCATACTACAATATATGTGTATGTACAATTAGCTTGAGTTTGTAGAGTTTGAGAGCTTGTAACTGCACACAAAAATCAGTAGCAATATCATCATTACAAAATTATTTTGCAACGTTGAAACGCCCTTGCGGACACGCCTCCTCCAAAACATAAAAAAAAAGCCGCAAGCTTTTAATGCATTTTCAATACACATTCATTAAAAATTAATTAACGCTTGAAACGCGCACTGTTTTAATGTCCTTTCAATTTAATATTCACAGCCGTGGGACAATGGAAGCCCTATGGGCGTGGCAATTGGCAGTTAATGCGCACAAAAATACACACACACACACACACGCTTATCCTGTTTACATTTAATATACTTTTAATGTAATTAACCCAAAATAAATAAAAAATAAATAAATAAGAATTACAAAATAAAAACAAAACAGAGAGCGAGACAGAGAAAAGAGAAAGAGGGAGAAAGACACAGAGAGAGAGAGAGAGACGAAGAGAAACTGAAAGGAAATTAAAGCAACAAAAAAGATCTACAAAAACATTTTTCTTCCTGCACTCGGAAAACTCTTAATTAGACGGCGCGCATTTCAGGCGGCGTCAGCGAAATGCAACTTTTAATGATGTGCAACATTGTCAACTAATACCCAACCCTATACTATAATACAATAGATACATATGTGTGAACACACACACACACACACACATACACATATACATGAATATGTAGACTGGGCCATGTGCAAAATGAAACGTTGACCAAGTTGTTGGCCAACAGTTGAAAGAATGAAGCCTTGAGGCAAGCTGCCTTCTTAAGCAAATAAGTCGCTCAAGTTGACAGCTGCAGAGGCCCAAGTGGAGGGGGGGGGGGGGGGGGGAGGAGGAGGAGTGACACAAAAAAAGGAAGTCCAACAAATGACCCCAACC
>JBAMCR010000362.1:0-27157 GCA_037075045.1 Mulgravea parasiatica | reverse complement strand
AAATTGTTAGATTTTGAATTTGAAATTAAGTTTTAGTAAAATTGATTCAACATTTACAATTATTTTCCCCCTTTTTTGTTTTTTTTTTTTTGTTTTTATTTAAATAAAAAAAATGAATTGAATTGTTTATTCAAAATAGTTTTAAGTAGAATTTTTGAGAATAATGTTGCTGAAAAAAGACAAGAATTTATGTAGTTGATGTTTTTTTTTGACACCCATAAATAAATAAATAAATAAATAAATGTAAACACTGAAAACTTTTGTGCATATTATATAATATTTATGTAGAAACAAATGTATAAAATTTGAAATACATAAAGCAAAAAAAAATAAAAAAAATAAAATATATAAATACATAAATAAACGTGCAATTAAATAAAATATAATGCATTAATCGAAATATTAAGTATGTTTTTGCTGGCGGCAGTTCAATATTTCGGGTAAGAAAAAAACTGTGCTTTAAAAAAAGTTCAAGTATATTATATAAATGTTTAAATGTTTAAATGTTTATATACTTGTATAATTATTAAGATTAAAAGTTTTTAATAATATGTAAGTAAATAATTAAACTGGTATTCAACAAGGCGTTGTATGTATGTATGGTATATACAATATATAGTGTATATATCTTTGGGTAGCTGAACAAATTCTTTTTTTTTCCTTTTGCTGTTGCTCACTTGCTGGTCGCATAGGCATCCTGACTCTTGTGGAACACATGACGCAGTACGTCACGCGTGGAGCGTCTGATGCTGTTGCGTAGCGTATGCTTCCTCTCGTTGGTTAGCTGCTCGATGGTCATATACTCCGTTTGGGGTATGCTCGATCTCAGCTTCATTGTGCGCTCACTGCTATCCACTATGGATATATCCGCTGGCATTGAATGCTCCATCTCTTGTGCCTTTTGTGGACGCCGGCGTAGACTATGACGTATGGTATTGATAATCTTATTTTTATTGTTATCCGGAGCGGTTTCCACCTGCTGCACTTGTGGCGTTCCCTCATGGTGTTGACGCTGCATGGGATGCATTAGCTTGCGTATGGATTTCCGTATCATATGTCCAACGGTGGCTCTTGCCTCCACAGATTTTGACGACTTACTCGATGCATTGGATTGTAAAGATTCCTTGCTGCCGGCATGGTCAACCGCAACAGATGCAGCTGGACGATAGGCACGCACAAATCGTGCTGGAGCCTTAAATCCAAATTCAGCTTCTTCCTTTTCCTCTTTATCCTCCTCCTCCGATTCAGAAGCATATGCCACATCGGCATTATCCGGTTCTGGCTCGAAAATCTCTCTAGACTCCAAGTCTAGCTGTTCCTTTGCTAATGGTGGCTCTGCAACTGCATCTGATTCCTCGACTGTCTCTGCACTCTGCTGCTGTTGCTGCTGCTCCGGCTCCGGCTGTTCCAGCGGCAACTCCAGTTCAACCTCTGTGTTTGTTTGCGTTATCTTCATGGTGACGCCATTCTTGCGTAGCTTCGCCTCATTGATACTATTCTCCAGCTCAAGCTGATAGCGATCCAATTCTTTGCCAATGTCCATGCTGCTGCTCTCTTCGCTGATGGCGCCTAGCGAACGCCTTGCACCCACTGCCGGCGACACAGGCGAAAGGATTAGCTTATTGACAAGCGATTTACTAGACGAGAGCTGCGCTAGCGAAAAGCCATTGAAATCAATGCGATAGCCCGACGTGGGCGCAAATGGTAGCCCTATTTTAAGACGCGTTGGCAACTGCTCCTCAGCAAGCGCTGGATTGGCAACACCTGCGGGATTACCAGCTGCAGTCGAGATCTCACTTCGACGATGTATCTCAAATGGATTGAGGGAAGCCGGCGCATCGCTGCCACGCAAATTGAGCGCCTCATTAATAAAACATTTGCTAGGCGTTACAGCAGAGCGTATGACCTGCAATAAATATTTATTTAAGCCATATAATACTATATATATGAATATATTTATATCGGAGCATTACTTCATAAGGATTAAACTGCCGTTCGGGCAGCTCAAGATTAAGTCCAGGATTTTCAAAACAAGCGTGTGAACGTTTTGTTTTCTTATTCGGATTGCGCACAACTTCAAAAGGATTCGATGGCACCTGCTGTGCCTCTGCCTCCAGCTTCTTCTGCTCTGTGTGATGTCGCTGCACTGCAGCCAAATCAGCAACAGATTTGACTTCCAGTCCTGGTAGACTGTTAAATGGTTTAATATTTTCGGTATCTCTAGCTATGCGACGGCGTCCGATCAGCTTCTTTGGCGTTGAGCTAAATGCAGCGTTAGTGAAGCATGACGCAGTTGTTGCAACAGCTGCCGCGTTATTTTCTAATGCAGCGACGCCGTCATCAGCGCCACATCCTCTTTTGCGCTTGCGCGGCGTCCCACTAAACGCCAAAGCAGCAATGCTTTTAGTTTCGAGCATTTCAGTGCAAAAGTATAATATTTAAAATTATTTTTCAAAGTGAACACAACTTCAACTTTAGCGCATAAACTATAAACACCTACAATATTACAAACTTCAAACAATGTACACTTCACTTTGAATCAAACGCACAGTGTTGGAAAACGTTTGTCAAAGGCAACCACCCTTTCGCATTATAACAGTTTCGTTGTGAATGCTAAATTTATAAAAAAAAAAAAAAACTTGAATTTACCGCGAAATTTAAATCTGAATATTACCACTTCTGATGCAATTATTTTAAATTAACTTTATATTTAAAATATGTCTTCAATTTTTATTTCAGATATATATTTTTATGACATAAAAATATCTATATATCGATATACATTTTTCATTGGGATGTACAAATTATATTAGTATTTAGCTTTACTCATTTGTTATTAATCATAAATTAGTCATACTTTTGCATTTGGCGATTATTCTCATTAATTAAATGTTGAAAATAAAAATTGATGTAACAACATATCGAT
The DNA here is from genome assembly GCA_037075045.1 of Mulgravea parasiatica. Taxonomy (NCBI): domain Eukaryota; kingdom Metazoa; phylum Arthropoda; class Insecta; order Diptera; family Drosophilidae; genus Mulgravea; species Mulgravea parasiatica. The sequence goes on along the minus strand of JBAMCR010000362.1, from coordinate 24,231 downwards.
AAGCAGTATCCAGTTATCGATACTCGATGCTTTCGACGTAACACGTGTGCGGCGCGACCAAAACGGTAAAAGGCAGAAAAAAGAGAAGTGGCAGCAATTTTTGCAGCTGCTTTTTATTGTGTGTGCGTGCACCGTGTGTTCGTTGTAAAACAAAGTAGTAGTTGGTCTATCTTAGCAGCAACGGCAGTGGCAACACGTTTCCTTCACGCCCGCCCTTCCCCCCGTGTGTGTACCGACGACACAAGCATAAGAAGCCCAAAATCAGCATTTAAAGAACCAGCGAATGCAATTTGGCTTGAATAATTATATGTGAGTGACAAGCAATAAATATACTTTTGCATACGTATATAATTATTAATTAAAGAATAAGGTGAGATTGCTTTGTGGCAAATTGTGGAAAATTCAATAAAGTGCACATGCAAAAAAAGATACATATATGTATGTATATATATCTATGTGCATATATAGTATTTTATCGTAGTGTATATAGTATATATGCATATGTATGTATATGTACATATACATAGTACGCGTGCTGTAATATTAGCTGTAAATTTAAGTGTTGGCTAGTGAGTTTATGTGGTGCAATTTTATACCCTCTCCTTCACTTTATCATCCCTCCACACCTAGTAACAGCTGCAGTTGGGATTCCTTTGTAGTAAAAATAATCAAAATACACTACAAAAAATCGTGCAGTATTTCTCAACAAACATGATTCATACTTAAAAACGAGAAAAATTATAAATTTAATGAAAGCCGAATTTTTTGCCCGGCAACAGAAAGAAAAAAAAAGCCTACAAAAGAAAGCGAAACAAGTTGTAAAAAGTAAATTCGTAACACGTCATTTTGGCTTGTTTCCCAAAAAAAAAAAGATTGCCTTGATTTTTGTTGTAGTTTTTTTTTCCTGTTCGTTTATTTAAACAGTTGCTTATAAAATTAAATACGCAAAGTATTTGACGCCTGGCGAGTTTTTTTTTTTTCTTTTTTCATTCACATCTACTAAAACGTTTTTGTGCCAAATAAGGTATGTTCAGTGTTGACAAACGCACATTTTTATGGTGATCTCCTGTTACTCTTCGTGTGCATTCGCATCCGGGAAACGAACATCGTGTATAAATTTCATTCATGGCTTGTTTATTCTAAAGAGGGACGTTTGAGTAGTAAACCGACTCTTTTTTGTACAGGGTATTAAATGTCATGTCATAAACATTCGCCAACGAATTGATTGTAGAGGAAATTAATTTCTAACACAAGCAATTTAAAAAAAAACCGCGAAAAATGGCAATATGCTATCAATGCATTTTACAAGGCCTACTGTAGGCTTGGCATTATTTTTGGTTTTATTTTGACAACTTTATTAAAATTTGATAGTATAATTTATCTTTGTTTTATCTGTCATTTGCAGTTCACACACACACACATGTTAGTGTAGAAGTCAATAGAACTGAACTCAGGCAAAGCAATCGGCACGGAAAAATAAATTAAGAAAATATTTTAGGCTTGGAACTATTTGAAAAACAAAAAAAAAAGCAACAGAAAAAAGATAGTATTGTTTATAACTATATAATAGTTTACGAAAAGAGTGAGAAGATATAAAATAATAAAGATGCCATCGGACGCTAAGAAACGCGATGCACAACGCAAGAAGGATGCGCGCAATAAGAAGATACAACAAATCCCAGCTACGAAGAAGGCTAATGGCACTGCCAATGGTATCGATCGTGAGATGACTGAGGAGGAGAAACTATGCGCTAAACTGGAGGAGGAGGCACGCATTAGTGCCGAGGCACGTTCCTGCACCGGCTCCCTGGCGGTACATCCAAGATCACGTGATGTTAAGATTGCGAATTTTTCGATAACATTCTTTGGCTCGGAGCTGCTGCAGGACACAATGCTTGAGCTGAATTGTGGACGTCGTTATGGTCTAATTGGTCTTAATGGTTGCGGCAAGTCCTCATTGCTAGCTGTCCTCGGTGGCCGGGAAGTGCCTATACCGCCCCATATTGATATATTCCATTTGACACGCGAAATACCGGCAAGCACAAAGAGTGCTCTGCAGTGTGTCATGGAAGTTGATGAGGAGCGCATTAAGCTGGAGAAATTGGCCGAAGAGTTGGCCATGAGCGAGGAGGATGATGCACAAGAGCAACTTATTGATATCTATGAGAGACTCGATGATATGTCTGCCGATCAGGCTGAGGCCAAAGCGGCTCGTATACTTCACGGCTTAGGTTTTGATAAGGCTATGCAAAGGAAGCAGGCCAAGGACTTCTCAGGTGAGTTCAGTTTGGGATTTCCAAGTATTTTAATTAATTTCCTGATCTCTTCTAGGTGGTTGGCGTATGCGTATTGCGCTCGCACGCGCTTTGTTCGTAAAGCCACATCTATTGCTATTGGATGAGCCAACAAATCATTTAGATTTGGATGCATGTGTCTGGCTGGAGGAGGAATTGAAAACGTATAAACGTATCCTTGTGCTTATATCGCATTCACAGGACTTCCTCAATGGCGTCTGTACGAACATTATACATTTCTCCAATAAACGTCTCAAATATTATACGGGCAATTATGAGGCATTTGTACGCACACGCATGGAACTGTTCGAGAATCAGATGAAACAATACAATTGGGAACAGGATCAGATATCGCATATGAAGAACTATATTGCGCGCTTTGGTCATGGTTCGGCTAAACTGGCGCGTCAGGCGCAATCCAAGGAGAAGACGCTGGCCAAAATGGTTGCCCAAGGTCTCACCGAAAAGGTCACCGATGATAAGGTGCTCAATTTCTATTTTCCATCGTGCGGGAAAGTGCCGCCACCTGTGATTATGGTGCAGGTGGGTACAAGATTCCAAGATTATTCTCATTTTAATTAAATACAATAATAATAATAATAATAACAATCCTCTATAGAACGTGAACTTTCGCTACAACGAAGAAACGCCCTGGATCTATAAAAATCTTGAATTTGGCATTGATTTGGATACACGTCTGGCCTTGGTGGGGCCCAATGGTGCCGGTAAATCAACGCTTCTAAAGCTGCTTTATGGTGATCTGGTGCCCACATCCGGTATGATACGTAAAAATTCACATTTACGTATCGCACGCTATCATCAGCATTTGCATGAGCTACTCGATCTCGATGCCAGTCCATTGGAGTACATGATGCGTGCCTTTCCCGAGGTCAAGGAAAAGGAGGAGATGCGCAAGATAATTGGACGATACGGCTTAACGGGTCGCCAGCAGGTCTGCCCCATACGACAGCTATCGGATGGTCAACGTTGTCGCGTTGTCTTTGCTTGGCTGGCCTGGCAGGTACCGCATCTGCTGCTCCTGGACGAACCTACAAATCATTTGGACATGGAGACTATTGATGCCCTGGCGGATGCCATCAATGATTTTGATGGTGGCATGGTGCTTGTTAGTCACGATTTCCGTCTTATTAATCAGGTATAAACAATAGTTAAAATTGAAATGCAAATACATATGCTAGAATATATATTTATAATTATAATAAATATTTTAAATTTACAGGTGGCCGAGGAAATTTGGGTCTGCGAAAAGGAGACGGTGACCAAATGGAAGGGCGGCATTTTGGATTACAAGGATCATCTGAAAAACAAAATTGTCATCGAGAATGAGAAGAAAGCAAAGGCGGCAAAATAAATAGGAACACACACTTAGGCACACACACACACACACATACACATACACACACACACACATACACACACACATACACACCCACACACACAATTTAAAATACAGGCTTTTTTAGGTTGATTCTCTTTCGTCCTCTCTCTGTCTCCCTCCCTTTCGCTTGCGCTGAGTGCTTCTCACTCTTGTCTATAGTGAAGGTAGCTTTCAGTTAACACTACAACAACAACAACAACAACAATAGTAACAAATAATACACACACACACGCCCGCACATATTTATATATATATATATTGTACATATATATATGTATCTATATATAAAACAAATTTATAGTTGAATTTTTTTCATTTTCTGTGTCGATTTAAAATTTAATGAAATGTGAGATATACATATACAACAACAAAAAAAAAAAGAGAAGAATAACAAATAATAATAACAAAAGAAAAAAAGCAACCACAACAAAAAAAAAAAGAAAAACAAACAAAATTAATTTTTAAAAACTTGCTTGTGATCTTGAGCTTAAGCGCGCCCCAATATGCAACATTTTATTTTATTTTAAACAAATGCATATACAATATAATACAATATAAATGGAAAAGTTGATCGTAATTTCGGTTCACCGAGCTTAAGGTGCCCCTGGCAAAATTTTATGATAGTCGCAGCTGATCCCAAACCTATATTACTTTATCCTTAAACTGTTCCTATATTTTATAATTACTTATGTACGCACATCCTTATGTATAGTATTCCGTTATATACATACATATATATGTATATGTGAGCTGCTAATCGAATTCTAATTTCTCACAATTTGTTCTAATAACTGTACAATATTTTGTAGTTAACCGATCCAGATTTACAATATAACTATATATATATATTATATATATGAATATGCAGTTTTACGAGCATATCAACACCGATGATTGATGATTGATGACTGATCAGTTAGAATATGGAATATATCGCATGTCATATACATATGTATATACTTTATTATATTGTTTAATAATACCCACTGCAGGGGCATCCATATACATACAAATATTTATTGCATAAAACAATTGCTAGTTGAGTTTTAAACAATGTTGTTTATAAAAGAATTTAGTCAAATGGATTTTGCAACATGATCAAAAAAGGAGGCTTTGTGAATTTTTTTTTTTTATTTATTATACAAAATAATATATAAATATAATTTGTCATAATAAATGTTTATTGCTAGGACCCATGCTTATTATTTATATTATCCTATGTAAAATATTATATGCTTTTGTATATACACTCCTGGATAGAAGATTAGATCTGCAATTTTATACAATTTTTCATTCAAATAGTTCGGAATGATACATTGTCAATGTCTTGAATGCGTTCTTTTGTTTTACAATATTCCAATTAAATATGTATATTAATTAAATATTAATTTCAATTTAATTTTTTGACATCTATTTTGGTCTCCAGCTCCATTTTAGGTTAAGTCAATTTTTAAGTCCAATTTCAATGCTTATCATTTTACCTTTTGCTTTGTATCGAATGCTCGAGAACTCGGCCCTATATTTCTATCCATGAGTGTATATCGACCTGTATATACATTAAAGTGAAATTCTCTCTCTCAGACCCTTATCATATAATATTTTAGCCGATTCTATTGCAGCTTTTATCAGCCAGTTATAACTTGGCTTAGGCAGCGTTGGCCAATGCTCAATAGTGCTACAAATAATAATTATAGTATATTATATGTATGTATGTATGTATGTATATATATACCATATATATTAATATCAACTGATTTAGTACATTATAAAGTATTGGAAATATCTTTGCCTTGAAATCAAATGCAAGTTTAGTTTTTTCGAGAATACAAATAATTGTTTTTAGGATCAACAAAACTAAACAATTTAGGATTTTCGTAATTATAAAATTGTTTAAAAGAATTATGTATAAAAATAGTATACAAATCGTACATACATGTGTATGTATGCGCATGTGTATGTAAACATTGAAGAAATAATATTAATAATATTAACAACTAAAGTAAAAAATTAAATGAATGCTAAATTGTTGTTTTGTGTTCTTTGGCCCACTGAAAACCAGAAATTTTAAAATAATATTTAAATAAATCGAATGCCTAAAGTTTAGTTATACTATGATAATAATTTATTATATGTATTACTTCCTTTTTGCGCTATATATACATATAATGAAGTCGAATGAAAGATATATTCGCATTGATTTCCTTTTTGCTTTTATTGTTTCAACACCCGCACAAACAGTTAGCTATATATAGTAGTATGTTTTTTTTTTTATAATTCCAATAAATCTATAGCTATATCTTTTCGCTTATTGAGTTGCATCGTCTAGGCACGTGGAAAGGTTGAGTTATATATCGCCTTGTATTATATTAAAATTAAGCGATATTTCTATATACGCTATATACAATATCAGAGTTTCCTGTGAAGATGCCACCAGGTAGCTGCTTCTAGTAGAGCTTAGATAACTCGCAATAGATTCTATCCAGCAGATCCTTCTCCGATTGACTTATCGAGCTGTTCTCCAGGCCAAAATCTCTGATCAACTGCTTTAGATCGCACATTTTGCGCTCCACCCAGGCGCAAACGATCTCAGCTAGTGCATATTGCTGCTGCAGCGGCACAAAGGCGCCAGACCGTTCCGTCGGTTCATCACAATTGTAGTCCAGCAGCTGTGGCTCAAACTGTGCCACGCTGTAGTAGTATTCGATGAGCTTGATGTGGGCAGGCGATTGTCGCGCTGGCGGCAAATTGAGGTGCACCAACAGCAGCAGTCGTAACACTTCCACGCGACGCAGCAGTTCCCCATACATCAGTGATGCGCGTCGCTCATATATATTGTCGACAATGTCATCCAGTTGCAGCAGTGCATCCCGGTAATCTTCGCGCTGTATGCTCAGTTCGGCGCTTAGCTCCAGATCATGGATACGATGTGTGGGCGAGGCAAAGCTGCTGGTGCGTTCCAGTTGTTGCTGCAGCTGTCGCAATTCACGCAGTACAGCAGCCTTAAAAACGCCGCTGTCGGCCACACGCTCCGCCGCCCGGTGATAACAGTGGAGGGCGCCCTCCCGGAAACCATTGTGGCCAGTGCGCAAATGCAGCCTTTGCCGGCACTCATTGTGCGCCAACATAAAGTCACGTGCAGCACGGACATATGCCTCTGCCTCGCGTTGCGCCATTCCACCAAACGATTCGCACTTGGCAAAGCCAATGTGGCACATGGCCGCATACTGCATAATGCCCGATTCCTCAAACGTGTAGGCCAAACGTTGGAAATCTGCCTGAACTTCGGCTACGCTCGGCGCAAAGCGTCTGCAATTATTAATTAATATTTATTGCGCATGTCAATATATTATATCTTAAATATACATTTTTATGGCTTACTTAAAAAATACCACACGTTCGATTTTCTTAATCTTTGTTGAGGCACGCAAATATTGTTCTATGGAATTCTTGGGATATTGCTCGAGCAGCAGGTGGTGCTGCTGCTGCTGCTGCTCTGCCGGCTGGCTGCTGGCAGCGCTGCCGCTATTGTTGTTGCTGCGTAGTTTATCCATTATATATTTAATTATTATTCATTATAGCCTGCCGATTTATTAACTATGTTATTGAATTTGCCAAAACAATAATAAACACAAAATTCCAAGTGTTGGACAATGCTAAAAAAAGCAATCGCGAAATTTCTGCTAATGAATTTAGCCATTTTAAAGCTAAATTACAATATCTAATTTCGTCGTAAAATCAATAACAAACAGAAATTTAAAAACGCTACAAAAGTGCATTAAGCAATTAACTTTTTATGATAAGTTACGATATGATTCCCAATGTACGCAAATATTATGAATTTTATTTTTAATTTTATTTAGTATTGTCGTTTCGGTAGTGATGCTTTATGAAAATGTGATTATTTTTTTTTTTATTGCGGTTTATCTATTATGATGACGTATTTATTTTATTTGAATTGCGGTTTTATTGATGTTATTTCGCACTTTTATTGTTTTTTTCGCGCTATAATTTCAAAGTGTTTGTTCTTTGTATGTTAACGTTAGCCAACACTGGCGCACACAGCTGTTTATCTCCATACATACATCGACACTGTTTTTTTTCGCACAACCATTGAAACAGAACGAAGGAAAATATTGCAGCGCTCGGGCACGTTAAAGCGCCGCAACGCATTTAATTAAAAAGGAGAAACCGATAATATAAAACGAAAAAGAAGAATTAACTATATTTTATCTTGAATCATTTAATTAAACGATATCGAAAATGACCATAGCCGAGCACGATAACGTTTTCATATTTGTGCCAAATCTAATTGGTAAGTTTTTCGATTGGTAAACAAATGTGTCGGCACGCACAGTGGTACACAAATGCCATAGATGACTAATAACAAAATTGAAATATGTAAACACAAAAAAACAACATAAAAAAAACTTGAAAAGTGCGAATCAAATTATTTATTAATAATAATAATGGATGTTCTATTTGTGGTATATGTGGTAATGATTGGCGCCATTTCAATATGATTCGTGGACACTGTCCACCTGTGTATACATAAAAATGTTGATGTTTTTGTTTTTGTTTTTGTGTTTGGTTTTTTTTTCCATATTTTTTTGTTGTTTCGTGAACTTCTTAATTCAATTAGTGGCTGTAGGTGGCGCTTATGTTGCAACCTGTCAAATGCAAAACACCCCACCCCCAGCCACCCACCGTGTGGCAAGCATATGAATACACAATAAAAATTATTGATTTATATTTATGTATTTTGTTTCTGTCTTTCATTGTTTATGTTTTACAGGTTATGCACGCATCTTTTTGGCAATTGTTGCGTTTTGGTTTATGTCCACGAACTATGTGATCGCCGGCTGGTGTTATATAATCAGCGCATTGCTGGACGCCGTTGATGGACATGCCGCAAGGGCTTTCAATCAAAGTAAGTGTTTGAATAAAGGAAAAACATCACATTGAAGTACACGTCAATCAATCAATTACGCTATCACGTACCGGTAAATGCAAGCAATCCAAATAGACAACAGAATTGAATAATATATATATGTATATAGTTTGTATATATCTATGACTAAGTATTTGATATCAATTTAATTCCCCTAACTTAAATTTCTCTAAGTCGAATTTTCTGTTTCATTGGCAATGGCCAAAGTCCTTTAAATCTCATTAATAATTTCTCAACTCGAAATTTCCATCAGTTGAATTGTTTTTCCTATAAAATGTGATACATATATTTATTTATTTATTTATTAATTTATTTTTGTTGTATCGCAGTAGTATGAGAAATACAAATATTTTATACATTCTTATATACATACATGTACATACATACGTATTCAAAACTATGCAAATTGCGTACATTTGCCACATATGGTATGTATGTAGGTCCAGGTACGTCTGTATTTGTCTTTCACATTTTATTACGTGTGAATAGATCGCATACAAACGCCTGTATGTACATACACATACATTAGAAAGTACATACATACATATATTCCTATCCAACCTGTATAGAAATGCGTCATCAAAGCAACTCCTTAAATGATACAAATGAAATATATTTAATGATAAATATAATGATAAATATAATTTAATATAGTATATACAGTATATACTGTATAAATCAAAACTATTTCATGTTTTTGATAATTCAATTAAGTATATATTTTTTTTTTTTTTTTTGATAAGATTTTTTATATTTATTATTGCTTGATTTCCATGTATAAGATGGCGTCATGGATGAAATGTACTAAAATTTTTTTAAGCAATGTTAAATTTTTTTAAATTGTAAAATTAACTTTGACTTTAATCAAATTTTAGGCACACGTTTTGGCGCCATGCTGGATCAGTTGACGGATCGTTGCGGCACGACAGGCTTATTGGTCACTTTGGCCTATTTCTATCCAAGTTATATGTTCTGGTTCCAGATATCGATTGCCATTGATGTCGCTTGTCATTGGCTTTACATGCAAACGTAAGATCCTACGAACATACTTTTGTATGAATATTTTCATCATTTTCTTTTTTTTTTCTAATTTCAGGAGCGTTGTAGTGGGACGCGTATCGCATAAGGTCAATGATAATTTCGTAATGCGAATCTATTATCAAAAGGATGTTTTGACCTTCATGTGCTGTGTGAATGAGCTATTCTACGTTTGTCTTTATCTTTTGCATTTCACCTATGGACCCTTGAGTAAGTGTAACCTTTCGAATTTCAATTCTAAATTCATTCGCACCACAAATATAATTATTTTTTTTTGAAATTCCACTCATTTTATATATATATATATTTGTTGATTTCAATATACAATAACTTGTGATTTATATTTTGTAGTATTTGGCGCTTCGCTATTCAAAATTTTGGCCTTCTTGACCGCCCCATTTGCGGTGCTCAAGGCCCTGATCTCCGTAATGCATGCCTATGTGGCTGGCATCGATTTGGCTGCTGTGGATGTGCGAGAGCGTCAGGAGAAACGTGAAAAGGCTGCTGAACCCCTTGGTTCTGGCAAGAAGTTGGAGTAAGGGAAAAGGAAAGCTAAAGATTTCGATTTCGATTCCGATTTCTACGCGCTCAATAGATGAACAAAAAAGTACGAAAAACATTCTTGATTCCAAAAAGGGAAACAATTAAAAGAAAACCAAGAAACTAACTAAAACAAATAACTAACTAATGTTAAATGTTCGTAGTATTTTACATTTTTAGTATGTTGATTTTTTGATTTATACATATAATTTATAGTTGTTCTTCTTTTCTAAGATTGTATGTATTGTATTTTTGAATTTCGGGCGGGCTGGCACTTGTCTTAGCAAGTGATAGAAGCATTATATAATTATAGATGTATATTTATTTGTGTTAAGTTACATTTACAAATAATTTAATAATTATTTAACTCCTTAACATACATACGAATACTATATTATATACATATAATATACATATACGTATGATGTACGGAGATACTCTTATATGATATGTAAAGAACTTTTTGCATGCAATTCGTAAATTATTACGCGGATTTATATCCGGGTTTGATGTCATCCATTTTAAATGAAATTAATATACTAGAATCAATTCTGTATGAATGTTTATATATATATATATATATATAAATATGTACAATATGAATAAACAGATACCTGGAAAATAAAAAGGGGTAAATAGAAATGGAAATGAAACGGAATTAATCGTCATGTAAGGAATTATTTGTCAAAATTGTTATAAAAAAAAACGAAACAAAAATGTTTTGAAAGAAAACAACCAAAAAAAAAAAAATACATAAATATTATTATAAATTTGTCTGTCACGAATATGATTAATAAATAGGTTTGTGTGCAAAATTCAATAGTTCAAATTAATTATTATAGTTCGAGGAATTTTTTAAATTGCGCGCCAGAAAAGTGAAAGAATTGCTGAAGGCAGTGCAGCCCTGGTCAGAGGACAAGCAACGCGCACAGCTGATCCAGAGCAAATGATGCAGCCCTGGCACAAATAAACGCTATAGCAACATATGTTCTATTGCATTCGGTTATTTTGCCCAATTTTGCGTTTACTTTTTAATTTTGAGAAATGTATTATTTAACGTCAACAGCCACTAAATAGAAATTAAACACGTTAACTGAGCTAACATTAAAATGGGCATTGGCAATGCGATTCTAATAAGATTGCGCACCCTGGCACGATATACAATCGCCTACGCTTGTATAACCCACTGTACGTTCGAGTATGTTGGTGATTTTGTTTTGGTAAGTATATACACACAAATATCGGAATAATGCTACATATATGATTTGCCTTTATCCTGCCAGTGTAAGGGTCCTTCGATGGAGCCAACGCTCTTTTCGGATAATGTGCTGCTAACCGAACGCCTTTCGAAATATTGGCGTAAATATCAATCGGGGGATATTATCATTGCTGTATCGCCCGTAAATGCTAGCCAATATATATGTAAACGCATTGTCGCCGTGTCCGGCGAGAAGATTACAACACTTAAGCCGCATCCCCTTGAGGCGGAGACAACATCATCGCCATCATCATCGTTGTTGCCAAAGCAAGATAATCAAATGTCCATGGTTACGGACTATGTGCCGCGTGGCTGCGTTTGGATCGAGGGTGATAATAAAAGTAATAGCTCCGATTCCCGATACTATGGCCCCATACCATTAGGCCTTATCCGTAGCCGTGTCATCTGCCGGATTTGGCCCCTATCGGAATTAACCGGGCTGTAGTTCTTGTTATTGTAACATAGTGCAAATTACAAAATTAAGCAGTAATTAACATAAATTTCCTATTTTTGTTTTCGAGTTTTATTTAAAACTAACCATCTGTAAATTTAGCATTAAATTATAAACATAGATTAAACAATCATGACTATACTATTATCAATTATCCAGTGTTTTATTATTATTGTGCTATTCTTATTATATCGATTTTGGTCAGTTTTTCAAAAATCATTTTCGATTACAATATATTGTCCTAAAATATATTAAAATTGGAAATTTCTGATGTAACATCATAAATTCGAATAGCATCTAATTTTTTTTTATTGCATACACGCATTTTGTTCTAGAATTAATTACTAAAATTAATGCACACATTTACATAAATTACAAGTTGTTTTGACCTTGTTTCGTCTTTTCCTTATTGGCAGCAGCAGCATTATCCTTATTATCCTCCGTGGCTTGGTCAATGTAATACAATTTGTAGCCCTTTTTAAGGACCTCGTGCACAAAGTGTTTGCAGGTGTAATCGATGCCACGTTTCCGATTATCCAAATACGTTTTAACATAAAGACGATTCGTCTCGAGCACCTTGGGATTCGTTAGATATTCATTAAGTGGCATCCATTGAACGCGTTCGATTTCCCGATCGCATTTCTTTATATCCAAATTGAGCGGTTTCAAAGCGAACACGAGATATATATCGGAACAACCAAAGTTTCCGTTATGCGAATGCCGTAAAGATATCACACAATGGAATGTTGACCGTATGCCCGTCTCCTCGAATACCTCACGTATGGCCGCATCTGCAAGATCCTCATGAGGCTCAACATAGCCACCCGGCAACTTCCATATATTCGGCACCATTGGATTCTTATCGGATACAACCAGCACCTCCTGCCGATCATTTATTAGCAAGCCTCCAACTCCTAGTAACGTGTGCGCATAATGCGGCAGATTCACCACCTCTTGGGTGGGTAGCCAACGGTACATGGTTACAACTCCAGTCCGAGCGTGATGGAAATCAAATCCCGCCTCGGCCAATATGGGGACCCAATCGGCTTGTTCCCTGTAAACTTTAAACCAAATTGCACGATTCTTGTTCGCTAGCCAATAGTCCAGAGATTCTAAAAGATAATTAAACAGTTATTAATTAATTATAAAATAATGCGAGAGTTGTTTTCAATTTACTTTGTAACTTATTCATAAATTGACATTTATCAGGAACCGATTCCTTTCTACCGTCGACCATAACGCCTTGAAAACGATCCGTGACACCGCGAAAAACATCCGGCGGCAGATCCATTTTATTATGCCTGCAAAATGATCAATTTGTCAATTGATCAATAATACTAGATATGTGAATACATAGCGAATGCCAATACATCAATTGTCTAAATGTTTTCCTTATGTTCGCGATGAACTTTGCCTCCCACTTACGTGTGATATTTGCGTGGTGTGAATTTTAACGGTTGTCTCGTCGGATGTGTGTGTGTGGAGCCTATAAATGTCCTTGTTGCTGTTGTTGTTGTTGTTGCCGCTGCTGTTGCTGCTACTGCTGCTGCTGCTCCTGTTGCTATGTTTATTTTCCGCCATGTGTTGAACGTGTTTAACATAAAACAATTATTGCAGCGCAACAGTGCGGCCGTCATTAAACAATTGCAGAGTGTGCCCAGCTCCAAATAAACGTTTTTTCTTTTGTTTGTTTGTTATTTTTTTTTGGGTATTTTTGCGGGCTTTGCTTTTGTGTGGCCCAAATGTCTACTAAAATTTTATATTAAAACAACGCATGCTGTTCGTTTGCTAAAAAAAAAAACAATTATAAAATAAAATAAAACTAAAATTATTTTAGCACACTCCAATTGGAAAGTCAATTGGAATAGATCGAATCGGTAAAGACGTTGGCGCAGTGTGACCATAAGGCGTGAAAAAAACTGCATCAAATGGTGCAATTGCATAATAAAAACCAAACAGTGTTGGCAATTTAGCCGTTTAAAAGCTTTTTGAGATCTTGGATATGCTTGGATATAGTATAGGTGATAAACTTTAAACCATAAACTTGGATAATCTGACAGCATTGGTCAGAAAGCCTACATATACACACATACATGCATACACACACATATGTACATGTATACTGAGGCATGTTGAGGCGCACTGTTATCGCAACTGATGTTGAAGTTGATGTAAATCAAAAACATGTGGGCCGCACAGCATTATATATGTATGTATGTATGTATGTATATGTATATGCATTTGTACGAAGGTGTGTGCGCAAATGATAAGGGCAAATGTTGCCCTTTCTGATTTTGCTGTTATTGTTGTTGTTCTTGTTATTATTGCAATTGTTCATGTCAAATATAACGGAACAACCTTGAATGACAATGGTTTTGGCATGTGAGCGAGCGAGTGCGAGATAAATGTTGAAAATGTTTCCGTATAACAGTTTGATTTGTTTTTGTTTATTAGGCGTTATCAGTATTAATTATACACATACATACACACATATATGTATGTCTATATTTATATGTGGTATATCGTACGTATACGCGATTTATATAACAACACGCACAAATACGCTTGCTCATTCGTTATAAAATAAATTTATATTTTTATTGAATTCATTGTTAACTTTACTTTTGATCTTATTTATAATTCGTTAGCTTTGTTTTTATTCACAGTTACAAGTTCGCGCCAGATTCGTAGCATTAAAAAAAGTCCACAACTTGATGCACAATGTGACCAGATCTAGTTTTGCATAAAAATACTAAGGCAAATCGTAACAGAATTTTCAATTTCAATTTCAATTCAATTTTCAATATTTTAGTTCTCTTTTAATAATTGATGCGCTCTCTTTCATTCGTTATTGAATTTCCTTTTCTTTTTTTTTTTTGTTAATAATGTGACCTTGGGAATTTTCAATCGGTTTGTATAGTTTGTTAGTATAAAAAATAAATATATGTACATATGTCTATTAGTATATACTTAAAAATCGTGGATTATTAACGGAAAATGATAATTAAATTATGCTGAAATTCAATTTTAAAAAGGCGATCGCTATAAACTGAGCAACCGATTCTTTAAACCGCAGATGACATCAATCGATAAGTCGCCAATTATAGGTATATGATGTATGTATATATATATATATATATATGTATATTTATATGTATAGTTATTTATGTATATTGGATAGTGTCAATCTATATATATTAATTGTGGTGAAGCACAAAATGTATTTCTGGCAAAAACATCTCCAATGCGACGCCTATCGATCTTATCGATTTTATCGATTCGAAATAAACAAAATTAAAAAAAAAGGAAACAAATGTGATAAATAAAATAATAAAATTGACAAATAATATCTATGTATACATATATTTCATAATTATTTTCATTTCAAGTATACACTATATATGCATATACATGTGTGTGTGTGTATATACATATATGTATGTATAATCATCGTGTGCAGTGTATGTATTTGCGAGTTTGCCTTTTTCATAATTATTCCGTTTGCTTTGGATTACCGTTGGCCTCGTCCTCGTCCTCCACATCGCCCACAACTAGCCAGGGGTGATTCAGGGCATCTTTGGCCGCAACGCGTAAACGGGGATCGGTTCGTAGCAGTGGCATTAGGAAATCCATAAATTCCCGAGCTTCCTTTATTGGCCAATTGTATTTGGCGATCAATATTTGATCCAAGCTGCGGCCAGTTATATTTGGTATATGCAATAACTGTCCGTATTTATTGAAAATATCGGATGAAAACTCTCCCCTTTTGATAAGGTGTCTTGGTATCGCTCCACAGATTTGGATAATGTGAGCGATGTGTACCTCATCCTGTGTGGCATTGCAAAGGAACTTGTTCGGCTTGAAGAGAAATTCACCGGTTGCCAGTTCCCAGAAGAGACACGCTGCGCTCCACAAATCAGCGGATGCATCATAGCCGGCGCCCAATATAACTTCCACCGAACGGTATTCACGGGTCTGTATATCTTCCGTAACATGCTTATGGATATAACAAGAATTTCCCATATCGGCTATAACCACGTTCACCTTGCACGGCTCAATAGCCGGATCTTTGCGACAAATCAAGTTCAAATTCGGTTCCGTTGATTTATCCGATTTCATTTCAGCTGCACGGCACTTCTTCCGTGGATTCGATGCTTTTTTTGGCTTTGGCTTTTGCTTTTTGCCCTTGGCACGCATAAATACGGACACAAACTGCTTCTGATTGATGGCATTCTCATGTTTCTCAACGCATTTTTGCACGTAACGCATAAACTTGTCCGTACTGCTATTGAGCAAATTGAATGCCTTGGAGCTGTGCTCCCCTCTCTGTGGGGTAGCACGATGCTTCTTCTCAATTCGGGACGATTGTCCGGACTGTAGCGATTCATCCGTATCGGTTGCCTTTGATGTTTCGCTAACTACCGTATCGCCGACTTGTTCCGTAATCAATTGCCTTTGGTTGTACTTTTGTATATCGTCCGGACTCAATATGACGGGCTCATCGAATGGCATGAATGCCAATTGGCCCGTAACCGCTTCTACGGCCATTTTCATCGTCAATAGATTGCACCGTGCCAGTTGCTGCAAATTTTCTATGCCCCATTGCCGTAACCATTTACGGTGCGTTTGAAAGAAGCAAACGGTCCGTTTGATCTTTGCCCGTAAACGCTTCTTGGCCGTCTTTGTGAGCTTAACATTGGGAACAGCATTATCATTAACATGATCATTATTATCATGATGATCATCGTCATCATCATCAACATTCTCCTTCCGTTCGTCATCATCCCGCGTGGCGAAGAGCTGAGCTACATGATTCTCCAAATACTTTTTCGATGCCGTGGTCCCCAAAGTGCGTAACGCAACATCGTCCGCGACGAGCAGGACATTCTCCGGCTTGAGGTCCGTGTGTATCAGTTTGCCGTGATCGTGCATGAAGTGGAGACCCTCTAGCACCTGGCGTGCGATCTGCTTCACATTATGCAGGGGAATCCCCCGATAATTGGAGCGCTGTATTAAACTCAGCATATTGTCGCCGAGCACGTCGAAGACGAGACATTGATGTGTTCCATTCACTCCGCTCGTGCTGAAATTATCCGTCAATCTCACAATGCGCTTGCGCAACGGATGCTCATTGAGGGCGGAGAAATGCCGCAATAACTGTATTTCATTACGTGCCGATTCGGCGTACAGTTCCGCCGACTTGATCAATTTGATGGCACAGTAGCGGTCCATGGTTGTGTCATAGCATAGCCAGACCGTGGAATAGTGTCCCCAACCCAGTTTACTTACGGCGTAATACCGCCGATTGCATAATGCATCGCCCACTGCAATGGGATGATAACCCCCGGGACGATATTCGCTATAACTCTCATTAAGGTATGAAGATGTGCTCATTGTCCCATCATCGTCACTGTCATCGTCATCATCGTCATCGTCAGGATCAGGAACAGGATCAGCATCAGCATCAACCTCAGGATCAGGATAAGGATCATCATCGCCATCATCACCATCATTTTCATCAACATCAATCGAGTTGTAACTCATCTCATCATAAACATCAATTTTATCATCCTCTTCAGCAGCATGGGAATAGGCATTGCCATAATCATGATCCGGATCTAAATCATCGCTTTCGATATTGCTCTTATAGATGGCGCAACTGGACGAAGGATATGTCAACTGTCCTGCCGAATGGCTGCGAAACAGAAGATATCGACACTTTGATTTCGATATAATTGGCATATGGAATTTGCTGGATCCATGCTGATCATTTGCATTATTATTATGATTATTATGATTATTATTTTTATTATTAGTTTCATTCTCATAATCATTTTGATTTTGATTTGGATTTTGATTTTGATTTGGATTTTTTCCTGTAATCACATTATGCTCGCCCATGTCAATAGCTCGTTCAATCTGCATTATATTTTGATTTTTGTTATGATTAGAATTCTGATTTGGATTTAGATCGGAATTCAACCAACATCGGCCAGTTAGGAAATTCAATTTATTCGGCTCCATTGCACTTCCGGTCGCTTCCCCTCCTGCCCTTGTTGCTGTTGTTGTTGTTGCCTCATCGGAGCTCATGTCGCGCGACATTTTAAATATCTTATTTATATATATATATATATATTTCTCGATATATTATTTTTACTTATTTTGTCTTTTGTGTTTTTGTTTTAATGTTTTTTTTTGTGATTTTTTTTTTTTTAGATATTTAATGATCAGAATTTAATGGAACTTGGCTAGACCGCATTTCTTGATCTTGATTTTGATCTTTAATCTCGATCTTGATCTTGATCTAGATCTAATTTTGTGGATATATCACAAGACTGCTACAGTTGTCCGTGTATGGTATATACATGTATATATATATACACACACATACATATATACATATATAGATATATAGATATATATATAGATAGGTATATGGTCGGAGCATATATATACATACAATTACATACGTGTGTGTATGCGAATGGTAAATGTACTAGAATTTTAACTGTTTAGCTGTTAAAAAACCAATTTGAATATACTTTTGATCTGAATTTTAACAAGTTTATATAACTAGTGCTCTATTTTGACTGACATCTAGCTACAGACTACTCTGATCAATACTCAATAATATTATATGCATACATACATACATACATACATACATACATTCATACATACATACATACATACATACTATATATATAGTCAAAAATTATTATTAATAAATGTGCTGCTGATGAGTATTTGTTTATTTTGAATGCGATTAATTTTTTTTTTTTGATTTTTGTGCTGCTGCTCCTTTTTTTTACTGTTATGTAACTGTTACTGTTATTGTTACTGTCATTTTTATTGCTATCCTTCTTGCACGTGCTCTCTCGCTCTTTGGACATTTCTCTTGTTGTTGTTGTTGTTGTGCTTTCTTATCTCAGCCCGTGCTCTCTCTCTCTCTCTCTCTCCATTCCCACGCTCACTTGCGCCCACTCAATCTCAGCTGTTCCTTCTGTGCCCCAATCTGAAGTTCTTTTTACACTTTCCTACAAAATATTTATTTTTATTTTGTTTCCCATAATGCTGGCTTCTCACCTCGGCTACAAGCGATTTTATTAATTGTTGGTTATGTGAAAATGGCTGCTTTTACGGCTTCAATTAAAAATTATTATTATTATTTATTAATTTTTTTTTATTATTATTATTTATTAATTGTTTTTTTTTTTATTATTATTATTATTTATTAATTGTTTTTTTTATTATTATTATTTATTAATTGTTTTTTTTTATTATTATTATTATTTATTAATTTTTTTTTTTTTATTATTATTATTATTTATAAATTGTTTTTTTTTATTATTATTATTAATTAATTGTTTTTTTATTATTATTATTTATAAATTGTTTTTATTTTTATTATTTATAAATTGTTTTTTATTATTATTATTTATAAATTGTTTTTAATATTATTATTTATAAATTGTTTTTCTTTTATTATCATTTATAAATTGTTTTTTTTATTATTATTATTTATTAATTGTTTTTTATTATTATTATTATTTAATAATTTTTTTTTATTATTATTATTATTTATTAATTGTTTTTTTTTTATTATTATTATTTATAAATTGTTTTTATTATTATTTTTATTATTTAAAAATTGTTTTTTTTTTTTAAATATTATTATTTATACATTTTTTTTTCATTATTATTTATAAATTGTTTTTTATTATTATTATTATTTATTATTAGGGGTTGTTGTTCATCCTGTCGTGAATTCGCGATTGATCTGCTTCTTGGCATGAGGCAGACTAGGAATGGTCAGGTCAAGCTGTTGTTGCAGGAGTCTCCAAAGCGAAAGAAGAAGAATGAATGTCCTTTTGGTGCATCGCATGACACGCCCAGTAGACTTCAACCGGCAAACACTAATGAACCCGTGTCGTTAGGCTCTCCTGTGCTGCGGAGAAGACGAAAAAAAAGGCGCCTCTGGAAGGAGTCCTCGTATCAAAGGATAACCTTTGTCAGACAGTTGCATTCCGCAAGGTGTTCTTGGGCAAAACTCAAAACATTACAAAGGCACTCGGCAAGATTTTAAAAACTTATAAATATATCGTACATATAATTATTTCCTATGAATATATTAATTAATTATTTAATTTGTTTAAATCCTTGCAAAAAGGATTTGAATATTTTCTGTCTTTTTTTCTGATTTTAATTTTTAATTGAATAAAGTACAATATAAAATAAAAAATATTTCTGTTCATTTGAGTTCAAAATAATTTTATGTTAAAAAAGCATATACATACATACATACTTATTTCGCTGAGGTATGTATGTATGTGTGTTTTAAAGTTTACAAAAACTATGAAAAAAGAAACCTCATTCGAGTGTATCAGGTTCCACCGAGACTCGAACTCGGATTGCAGGATTCAGAGTCCTGAGTGCTAACCATTACACCATGGAACCACTTGATTTAGATTAGTTCAAAACTAAAATTTATTTGAAATCTGTTGAATATTCGAAATACATATATAACTTTTTTTTTTCTTTTGAAATCTTATTGAAAGGCGTGAATATGTTTTTTTTAAACAATTATTTTCTTCTCCTTTTGCAAAGTCAAACAAATTTTCGAGTGGTGTTTTTTTTTTGGGGGAAAATAATCCCACGAATTACATATTCGATTATAATACTAGAAAGGAAAGGGGTTTGGAAATTTTAGTTTCAGTTTCAGTTGCATTCCGGGCGAGGGGAAATATTCTGAATGTATGTATGTACATATGTATGTATATACTCGTATTTATGAATGAAAACAATTAAATACGAAGAAAATAAATATTTTTGTTTTTTTTTGGCTACTTTAGAATGGAGATTCGGTTATTGATATTCATTTTATTCCCCCCCCCCCTCTCTTCCCCATCCCCTCCCCCGCCAGACAGTCGTCGATCTAAATATTTGATTTGGAATTTTCACTCAGACTCGATTGCAACCCTTAGCGGAAAATTGTTGTTTAAACAACTGTGCAAATAGCTTGTCATAAAAGTTTCCCCGGGGGGGAGGGAGTGGGAATTATCATCACAAATATGTTTATACATACTTGTACATATATGTACATACGTAAGTGTATGTATCTTTTTAATATTTTTAATTTTTATTTCAAATTTTCTGCTAAAAAAAAAAACCAACATAAAAAACGGTAAGCTGACAATGGAAATGGAAAAGCGCGCAAAGGAATCATGAAAATGCATTGGGAAAAAACTCAATTGTACGGCTTTTGTTATTAATTAATTGAATTGTATTGTAGCACGTGAGAGAGAATAATATTATATTATTATACAAAAAAAATGAATCTGCCTCCCGCTGACTTTGTTAAATTGTGCATTTTGCAACAATTTATATAATCCTTTGTAAATATTTCTATGAATGTACAATATACTATATAATTTTTTTTTATTTTTATTTTTTTTTTGTTGTATACATTATCCTAATTCCATTTGAAATAACAATTGTTAAGCATTTAACCGGTTACAGGAATTTGAACAAAAAAAAAAAAGAAGATATTTCCCCGCCTGTAAATAGAATTTTCCAAATCGATGAGCACATATAAAAACTAAGTTCCGATTATAACACACACACACGCACACACAAACACAAACACATACACAAAAAAAAAGGAAAATGGGAAAATTTGTAAAATGAAAAATCGTGTTGTCCTATACTTTGGATGTTTTTAGTTAAACAAAAAAACATTCTCATTATAAAGTTTGCTTTTTGATTGTCAATTAATCGAATTTGTTTATTTTATCGTAGTTATAAAATATTTAATTTAAATTTAATTTAATAACATCCCATTTCTAGGGAATTTTTTATTTAAATAATATTTTTAAAACATTGAATATTGAAATTATCTAAATTAAACAATTGAATTAATTTTTAAGAGATTAATTAAATATTTAATTACATATTGCATTTAAATAAATGTAAATATTAAATATTTAAATTGCATAAATTGAATTTCAATGCAATAAGTATGAGGTATAATGTTTATTTTTATTTTTATATTTAAAATTTAATTTAATCAGTCTTTGGTTACAATCTTAAAAAATAGTTGAGAAAAAAAATGAAGGAAAATAAAAATATTTTAATAGGGGTCAAATGAGTTGTGAGACAATTGAAGGCAATTGCACAAAGGGTCAGAAACCTTTCTTCCCCCCCGAGCTGTGCTCGCTCATGTGCATGTAAATACGATAACTCATACAAACATACAAACATACACACACATACATGCATACATACAGCATGTATGCAACATATGTAATAAAAATCAACCTTCGTTACGCGATCCGAGAAGCGACAATTACGAAGGGGGGGAGGGGGGGTGGGGGGATCGTTGTCCGCGATTTTCATTTGCCCTCTACTTTTATCTAATTTCTCCTCTTACTCTTTTTCTTCTTATTTTTTGTCTTTGTCTTTTTCTTTTCTTTCTCAGGACAAGTCCGTCCCTTTTGATGGACAACCTCAGAAGTGCGGCTGCTTTTTCCTTAATTAATTTTACAATGTCCCGTTTGTTGGCTGTGAAAAGGGTTACGGGTTACGGTACTTTGATTAAACAAAAAAAAAAAAAAAGAAAAAAAGACGCGCCCAAGGCGAGAACAAGAAGCTGGTTTAGTGCCTAGGCTAATCCAATCATATGAATATACATATACATATACATACACATATACATATACATATACATATACACATACATATACATATACATATACATATACATATACATACACATATAGCATATAGTACATATGTTTATAACTATATACATTCTTCATTATTTATAATTATAATTAACATAAATTTAATAAAAATCTAACTTTATTTTTTATGAAAATTTACATCCTAATTTAGATTTAAGCTAAGCTTGGATTTATTTAACAAAAAGTGAAGTGAAGTTATTTAAAGTATAGGGTATCAAATTGCGAATATACCCTGTCTAATCATCCATTTCTTTTATAGTATTCACACTCATTCATTCTTTTGTTTGTTAATTTTTGGCTAAAATTGCATTTGGCTGCATTTGCCGCGCTTCTGCCTGCGCCTGCGCCTGCGTCTTCGCCCTGAGCTCCTTTTACCGCTACTCGCTGCTCGCTGCTGCTGCTGTTAATGATGACGTCACCTTGTGCACAGACAGATGTCCTTTGGGTGTTATTTGTGCCGAGATGTTTTCCCACTTTTTCCCATTGTTGCGCAGCCTCTGCCTTTGGATCATTTCTTGGGTCATTTTCATTGAATACCCTTGCCGAGGGTATCATGAGTTGGTCATGCAATCTGTAACGCATACACGTACAAAAATACATACATACATACATTATAATACACTTTTATTAATGATTTTAAATATTTATTTTATATGATTTTAAATTAATTTACTTTGCATTTTTGTTATTATAATAAATAAATAAATTAAACAAATAAATGAATACTCTCCTTTTACTAGGGCATACAATATTCGCTTTGCCAAATATATTTTCTTCCCTTTTTTTTTTTTGTTTAATTTTTGCTTTGCAGAATTTGTGGCATGCGCCGCGGCGTCTTGTGTCTAGAAGCAGCTGCCCGTTTCTTTTTTTTTCTGTTTATTCTAATGTTTTGTTTTGTTTTGTTTTTTTGTTCGTTTTGTTTTATTTTGTTTTTGTTTTGTTAAATGTGCCAATTATGCTGCTTATTAACCGTTTGAATCCGTTTCAATCTCGGCGTTTTCTTTCTTCTTCTCCTGCTTCGTTTGTGCGAAAATTGAATGCGCCAAAATGGCGAAACACGTGGAACACACTTGTCGGTCTGGCAACGCCCTGCCAATTACTAATAAAATGTTGCCACATTTTTTTTCGTTTCAGTTTTTTTGTTCTTTTTATTTTAGTTCCAGCATTCACACAGGATTTGACTTTTCTTGAAGTTTAAATTAATCGGGGAAAAGAATGTGGAAATTGGCATAAATCAAATTTGTTTATTTATTTATTCTTTTTTTTCATTTGAGTTTTTAAAGTTTTTATTAAATATATTTAAAAAATTGTATGAAAGGAAATAATTATATTTAGGTGGAATAAAAAAATAAAATGCTGAGATTTTTTGTTATTCTCCAGCAGGATACAGCTGACAGCAAAGTCCTTTACCATTTTGTATTTTACGCTTTATCAATTTGCTATATATACATACATATATATCTATATATATATATATATATATATATATATATATATATGGTTTTGTTTATGGGTCTTTTTATGTGCTCTCTCTTTTTCGGATATGAGAATGATCTGTGTG
>JBAMCR010000361.1:0-27215 GCA_037075045.1 Mulgravea parasiatica | reverse complement strand
GGGAGCGTCCGCTCAACGGAGAGTAATTTGTATGAAAAATTTGAGAAACGCGTTGGGACTAACGAATTTGTCCGTTAGAGAGAGATGTCTGCTTTAGAGAGATGCCGGCCAAGGGAGCTTTCACTGTACTTGCTTATGTCTTATAGATACTGAATGATTCACTGATAGATAAACATGCTACAGACCATCGTCTGTGTTACTAGTTCACTTGCAACTGTTGATAGCTTTAGTGATATCAGGTGTTTGTGATAGCAACGTCACACGTGCATTTGGTAAATTATGCATGACTCCTTGTGTATGTAGATGCACGTGCATTAATATGCTCGTATGTATATTTACATTTACATACCTTAATGTATGTGCATATGTACAAACATACATGTATTTATGTAAACATATCTGGCTATACATAAAGCACTTCCTACTTTCCGAAGGTAGAATTGATGATACATTCATTTGCATGAGTTTTTCATTTTTTGCATTCTACCGCCAAGCAAGGAGAGAAACACTGGTCTTATGTACTCATTACGTTGTTTTTTCGTACGAAAATTATAAATAAAATATAATGTAATAAATTAAAAATGTACAAGAACTTATTTAATTAATTATTGATATCTTTTATTTAATAATATAGGATTCAAAATTATTTATTCATGTCTCTGTCTACTTATGATTTCTACTATTTATATAAACTTCTTGTTTTGCAAATTTTTTAAATTTATATTAAGTCGTACATATTCTCAAGTTGATTAAGTTCACCCTCCAATGAAGTATATTAAGTATTTTTTAATTTCTCTAAACCATTTAATATGGTTATTTAAAAAAACGAATAAAACTTTTTACTAACTTGTGGTTATGTTGGCAATGATAACCTAGACATTTGAAGGAAAATTGGTTTCTTAACAAACAATTAAAAATAAATTTGAAATGATTTCTAATTTTAGAATATATATGTACATATTTTTTTCATGGCCGTCGAGAGTACAGCACTGGCAATAAAATATATATTTTTGTGCGCTCAAAAATTGTTTTCGTTTCAGAGACTTATTTTTATTTTTGTTTATACACTAGCTGAGTACATGAAGCTCTAAATTAAATTACACATGGCTATAGACAGAATGTGCGAAGGTTATTAGGTACACGTGATGTTTGCTAATTGTATAAATATAAATAAAGGTATACCTTTATTTAAACTATGTATATTTCGGCGAATGCTCAAATTGTGACAGTATTATATTTTATTTTCTAAAAGAAATATATCATAAATGTTATTCTCATCAAAACAAAATACGGCTCTTTTAATATTTAGTTTAGATTGGGTATTGACATACATAAAAGGCGAAAGAGACATTTACGTCACACATATGGTATAATATGTTTATGCATGCATACTTGCTAAAGTACTGATTATAGAGTATCTACTGGTCGTGCTATAAGATCTTAACCGTACTTAATTTCTATGCAAAACATTATTTGTTTATACCTGAATCTTAGCGCTTACGTTTACAGCCTGTTTGTCAATCTGGTCAATTAGAAAATTTTTTAAGTAAATAAGCGCTTGCAAAGAGCTCGTCAAAATAATACGAACAAATTTTGAAAATTTGTAATAATTTTAATATACTACAATACAAATATATATACAATATATATTAGTTTATTATTGTACAATACGAAACCAATTGAAGTGATTTAACGTTTATTACAATATAATACAAAACCAATTAAACTGTTCAAATATTATAAAGTTTCCACGTTAGCGGTAAATATTTTAAACTACAATACATTCCTAACCATTTATGTTCGTAATAAGAGTTTACGTAATTCAATGGGTAAATTTAAGCTTTTTTCCGATTACTGCAATATACGTTTTACAGATTCTGTTTTGGATTGCCCAAAATTTTAGAACGATTTAATTTTACTCTAAATTTGAATGACATTTTGTGTTAATATTACTTTAAATTACTTTTAATTTGTGAGTATTAAAAAATCTGAAATTATATATTGATTAAATCGATTACATTTTCGGATATAAGTATACTAATAAATTTAATCATTTATGTGCGATTTTCTAACATTATTGTAAACAAATTATAAATTCAAGTATTATAGTTCAAATTTTTGTATTTTTATGTATTGCTTATTGTCGACTATGAACAGTCAACATTTCTGATTATATGAGTTTATTTAAAAGGAATTAAATGATTTCATTTAATTCAAATTATTCTTGTATTAATTGATATCTTGTCCAAAGGACTCAGCTTTGCTATTAACATATGCATGTGTATAGAATGAAATGGACGATAAAATCAACAGTCGAATCAAATAAATTAATTTACAAACAAAGAATTTCACAAACAGACATTTTTGTGGCTTAAACATTTTCGGTAATAGAATTCGAAACACGCCACGACGATGATGTAAACAGACAAACAGAAAAATGATTAAAACAAGTTTAAGTAATTTGATTATATTCATTGCATTTGCTAAATTTACTTATTGATGAGAAATACTAATAAATCCAATTCTTTAAAATTAAAAATAATTCGAATTGGTACTTCAATAAACTGATCATAAATTAAAATTATTTTGTATACTATTCCTAATCATCTAGATTGAACTAGGAACCTATTCGAAAATTATCGATGAATAAATAATTTAAGGGTTTGCTTTAACTAATTATCCATTAGCTTTTTCATATACGAGTATATGTTATATAATATGTATAAACACATCTAATGATAACATAGAATATATATTTATTATAAATTTACAATTACATGATATGCTATACGTATAAAACTTTATGTTGTGTGTCACATAATAATAAACTGAAAATAAGCTAAACTGCTTTGAACTTAAACATTTTCATTAAACATATGTGTTCGCAAAATTAAAAAAAGTTTAAAACCAGCCAGACTAGGGTAATGGCGGTCAGGGAACGTGCTTTGCGAGCGGTAAAATACCAAAATACACATACCCACCAAGTTGATTTAGTATCTGCAGACAGCCGGTTATTACACGCATTCAAATACACAGCGAGCAAAAGGTTTACTGAACGGAAATAGGGCCAGTAACTACGTATTAGTTGCAGTAAACGGAGTAGCAAAGGCAGCCAGCACGTTTGTATACCAGGACATTTTAGTTAAGTTAGAGATATGGACATACCAGTACATAGTATAAGACCGCTTAGTTAATGTTGCACGTCCTTACTATTCACTATTGTTGTTGTCACACGTACTTATTGCCACATATGCAACTAATGTTGTAAATTTTTTGGCTGTAGGGCACAGTAGTTATGAATGATATTTGTTGGATGTTGCTTGTTTTATGTGAACATTTAAGGATATATGCAATCAAAACGAATCAAGTACTTATATGATCGTACTGTCTGCAAAATATTATACTTATCTTTTTCTGGTTATTAATTACAATATTAATAAATAATCATACTAAGAGAAGATAAATAATCAAAAAAAAAAAAGAAATATATATATATATGCATGTATATAGTAAGACAATAAATAAAATTATTTAAAAATTCAAAGTCAACCATAAAAATCAGTTAACACATTTAATGTTTTGTATATGTCTGCTATGATTACTATCTGCCAACGGAACTCAATCTTGTACTATAATTCTTAATAATGTATGTAACTATGAAATACACAAAGCAGTGTTCATTTACGTCTATATATGTATATACTATGCATATCTCTATAAGGATCTCTGCATGTATAAAAGTTTCTTTTACTAAATGAGAAGTCTAGTTTTATGTCCTTGCTAAATTTATGTTTCTGAATATATTTGTTTGGGCTTCCGTGTTGAAATATTACTATGTGCCTAAATACATAAAAATACATACAATACATATGTGCTTGTGATATTGGACAGGGAAATTACATGAAGTTGTTCAAACCTTGACAATGAATAATTTTAAACAAAGTGGGCTTTTTTCAAGCAATAACTACAAGTAGTCGGTAAAACCGTTTAGTAAGGTAAAAAGAGCCACGGGCCTACAGACGGGCAACCACTTAGCCATTTAGTCGTAAATGAAAAATATTGCATTGTTCTGCTATTAAGTTATCAACAACAGCAAACACACGTGTTCAAAAGAGTTCATAAGTAAGGGTAGAACACGTACTTGCAGCGTTGTCTTTATTGTCAGTATAGCTATGCACAAGCAATTTCATATTTTGCTGAAACTTGTGGATATACCAATTTAAAGATGTTGTAGTTGGATAATTGTATAGTACTTATATATTTTTCCACAATGAGCCACAAAGCAAGCTCTGTGTTTTATAGACCCATTTTAATACGAAAAATTCTCTTTAAAATGAAATTATATTCCGAAAAAAAAGATGTTTTATGCTAATTGACGATTAGTGTCAGTCAATGCTAATTGGTATGACTGAATCGTTGTTAGTGTTACAAACAAGAAATAGTACAGATATAAATTATTGATTATTAAATATACATATGGTCGTGATCAAGTGCAAGCATACTCTATTGTAGGAAAATTTGAAACGAAAAACATGTTTTTTAACAAAACTACTGCGTTGGTTGCCACCTTCTATTTTTTAATTAAATTAAGATAAAATCAGGAATGTTATATAAGTAAAAAATTTCCAAATTGGCAAGAGTAGGATTTTGTTATTCGAAACTAAATTTACTTACCCTATTGTTGAAGAACAGTAACATATAGTCTATTTCGTCACGATTAAAAACTTCTCCAAGCCGGCATTTTTCATAAAATGATTTTAAGTAGTATGTATGTATATAATATCTTATGTTTTTATTTTTATATTTTCTGTTTTTTGTTTGTTGATAATTATTGATAGAGACGATTAATAAATATTGTTATAAATCAAAAAAATATACGAGTATTTGACTTTAACAATATTTTCATTTTTAGTAAATTTTCTTTGGCAGTTTTATGCTTAATTTTACCCTTAAAGAATCATAAGATCATCATAAACCATTTATAATGAATTAATTAACCACCAAACAATAATTGAACAGACGATTAACACTGCGCTTTATGAACTGCGGGCAGAAAGTAAACCATCGCAAATTGTGCGAATATTTTCAAAAACAAAACAAACAAAAAAAAAAAAAGAATGCGACGATTTCGAAATATTTTTGATGCAACTTTTACTTGCGTATGATTTAACTAGACCACCGCTTCCGTGTTCTGTAGTCGTGAACGTTTACACAACAACTGACGGCACATTCACATGTAACGGAACATCAACACTTCCGTGGCCGCTGTGGCGGCAGCCAGTGGAAATTGGTACTGGATGGCGCTGGCAACGCCTGAGAAGGTATCGTTTCTACAAAGCTTTCACCGAATGCTGTGCAAAAGTTTCACTCAAACATCGTTTGTTTGTCGCCCTAGCACTTCGTGTGCCAGAACTGAGTTTATTCCGTCGGTCCCATTCGGCATGACCATCGTTTGTTTGTTTACCTTTCCTAAACATTCAACACGTGGTTTTTCTGACGCCTAAACTTCGCAAATGTTTACATTAACAAATTAGTAGCATATACTAAGAAACGAAGTGGTGTTTTTATATTTATAAGTGTGAGAATTATCATAAGAATCGTATTCTATAGTACTATACAGATATGTAAACTATTCTTATACTAGTTCCAGTACTACAGATATTTTTCAAAGCAAGCGGACACTAACTAACAATATTGTCATCTCTTTTCAATCTCGATAGATTGCTTAATATATCTTTCAAACACTTTTGCCTGTGTAGAGAGTTTATTTTCATCTTTACATATACTATTTGCCCAAATATTGGTTTAACAGACCGGTGCTCCTCATATTGTGAGTGTCTTAAACAATTATTGTAAATAGTTGTCATTTTAATAATTTATAAAAATATTTGTGTTATGTTATCAACGCTCAACCGATTTTATGAATAAGAAAAAGGTTTTCCTGGATATTTTGCGTTTTCTGAACGGGGTAATTTTGTCTTGATGCTAACAAATTCATAGCGCTTTTATCTTTAGCCAAAGTTCATAATTCTTGAGCTTTTCATTAAACCCTTTACCACTGGGCAGAGGTTTCACATATGGGTTCTTTTAATTGTGCTTGCCAACAACTGCTCAAGGGCGTTAGCGCCCCAGAAGTCTACAGGTGCGGGATGAAGGCCAACTGGTTGAAAACTGTAACTAATACAGCGAGGTCTTTTTTAGCGTCAGCGGGGCGCCATCCCAGTATTACCAAATTGTGCAAGTTCTGAGCATCCGTTCCATTACTTACGACTATCTATTGTTAAGGGATGCAAATACTTTATGACTTATTACATATTTAAATGTGTGCGTGGTATATCTGCCTGAAGTCTTTTCGGAGCAGCATACAAGCCCTTGTAATTATCTTGTAGGATACATATTTTATTTTTATACAAATACTTGTACACGCATATTTTAAATTTATATCTTTGTTAATTATTCTTTTTGCTTATATAATAGTTAGAATGAGCTAGCAGATCATAAAGTTAATGTTTTCAATATTGTACATCTTATGCATAAATAATTTCTATTTTACCAGAACTTGCTTTCAAGTAGGCTTGCTTTCAGATTAGTTAAAGTGATTCATAGTTACAATAATTTTTATTGTTGACAAAAACAAATACAATATATAATATATATTGCATTGGAGTAAAAACCTTCTCGACCTTTTAATTCTTTTAATCAACCACTTTCACTAAAACTCTTCAATTTGTGAACAACAGGTGACTTAATAGGTAAATGGTGGTCGTCTAGATTATTATATACAAAATATATAAAAATAAAAATATAATATTATTGTATTGAGCTTAAATGTGCTAACTGGCTTTTCATATCTTGTTTGAACATCGGAAGCATTTATTTCGTGTCTTTCCTATTATTATCACAATGAATATTGCGTGCCATGCTGATTGTATATTGATTGCTCTTAGACATATTAAATAAATGGCCACCGAACATGATAGGTTCATTTATCTTTACGAGGGGCAGGAGAAAAAAAAAAAAAAATTAGCTTCACTCATTGCTGTTGGAAACACAGACAAAATTTTATAGACAAGTCTACGAACGCTTTCAACAGCTAAACTCTATGCTGTCAATGCCAAACACCAAATGTCAATATGCTGAAATGCACGTCATAAAGCAAGTAGAGACATTGAGAGATAGACAGCCATTCCAATTGCCGATGAGCCATTCAGTCCATCAATTGTTTCAACGTGAGTAGGAATAGTTGTTGTTTTCTGTTGATGGCATCATCAGGGCAGCAGCGGAGACAGAACAGCAAAAGCAACAAAGGCAGAAGCAGAAGTAGCATCAACATAGTCATCATGCACATCATAGCACTATTCTTTTCTTCCTACTCCTGATTCACAGGTAGCAAGTGCCGAAGTGCAGCAAAAGCCAACCAACAACTAACGATCACCAAGTGACGCAACGGCAATGGCCACACTTTCATGAAGCAGGGGAATGGTGTCTGGTTCGAGCTCAGTCACAGAAAAAAGCATGAGTATACAGAAATCCCATGAATAATTCCACTTCAATTCCACTTTGTATATTTCATTTTTGTGTTGCATGCATCACAGCAGTAGCGTCAGTGACAGACGACAGCAATTGGCTTTGATAACGTTTGCTCTTAAGCCCTTCTGGAATGAGGTTAAGGTTATCGGGGTCGTATTTTTTTTTAGCTTATTCCGCGATTCCGCCAACATACGTTATTTACTTATTAAACAAAAATAATTGCATAACTTCGCCCATTTGACAATTGTTAAGTCAGTTATCATTCAGTAGTGGTGTAAAATTGTTATCAATTATTCAGGCCAAATGCACGACAAATCTACTGACCATACATTACCAGTTGTAAATTGAATTATGGAAATATTAATTTATGGTGTTAAATCTTTAAAGCTTGAATCAAAATAAGAATTATCAATATTGCTAGCAAAAAGTCGGCATGCAAACATACTTCTATACTTATGTACAATATGTCATACACGTAATGGAACTATGAATTATTTACAAATAAAGCGTATTAAGAATTATTCGACTAGGAAATACCATAAGTTATGTAGAACCTGAAAGCCCTAATTGACATTTTACAGTTTTATTCTCTTTCAATAGTATTTTTTAACAATAATCTGTAAATAAAGGGAAATTTATGTTTAAATACAAAACAAAAAAACAAAAAAAAGAAAATTAAAAACCTTACGAAATAAAAATAGGTAAAGTGTATACAAATGTAATATTTCAAATAAAATATTGAATACAGAGAATTTTATAACCGTGTACTTCTGAAAAGTGATTGTTGTGCTTGTGCTTTATCCGTTAAATACATTCACACATATGTATGCATCTATATATACATATATATATATATATATATATATATATATGGTATTTATTATAAATACATTCTAGTTAAGCCAACCGTAAATGTGCGCGATTGCCGATTTGTCAGTTTGTCAGCTGCACAGGAAGCTTGTGCTTCCCACAACATAATATTGAAAGTCACAAATTTGCTTCTGTACTGGTCAGTACGCCATATTTTCGCTAATTTAAAAATATGCAAGAAGTCTGATTTGTACATACAAACTTTATAAATGAACACATGCACCATATTATTACATTTATTACTTTTATATTGTATACAGTTTATATTGGGAAATAATAAAATGTTGTTTTTTTTACTGATTTCAAAGATCTATAACCTTAGATAAAACGATAAATATACGTCTCGCTTTGCATGAAGATACATATGTAGATGATTATAAGTTTCGCTTTGGAATTGTGCCTTACCCAACTTAAGTTCAGTGGTCTAAGCGATTTTTGATTACACTTCCGTCGGAAATTATCATAAATTCTTCAGCTTGAATAATTTTCATGGCAAAACACGATACGGACTACTTGAATAGTAACCAACATTTATAAAAGCACACCTGTCGATGCTGCATCCTGGCAACTTCCAGGACGTGAAAAAGTCCCATATTGCTCTGACTGTCGAGAATGAAAAGGCCGGGGAAAAAACGCTCTATTGTAGTTTATCATATTTTTAAATAACGCATTGTCAAGTTTTAAATTGTTAAAATGTGAAATTGTTATACAGTATTATTTCACAATCTGAGATTTGTGCATATTTTACTCGAAGAGTAAAACTAACCAGAGATCTTATAAAAATACGAAACTTTTTCAAACAATGAAAGATCATATTTTCTTTTGCTATTGCATATATCTGTAAATATATCTGTATTTCAGATTTTAAATTGCATCAGGTCTTAAAAGCACATATTGTCTTCAAGCTATTATAACTAAAATTTTAATTACTTGCGATTTAAAATGGCACTTTTATTTCTTTTTTAATAATGTTTAATGATTACAGGGTTAATCGATAGTTTAAGGCATTTTACTTTATCCAAGAAGATAATTTTTTACTATGTACTTGAAATTTAAATAAATCTATCCGGCTCAGCCTTCTGAAACAGGTTAAATAAACAATACGTTGAACCAGACAGACATAACACTCTTCCCGCAGGATTGCACATCTGACCAAAAAGTAGCGAAATCCGACACTAATTAAAGGCATTTGTTGTACGATAGCAATTTCATTCAATTAATTATTTCGGCTATCAACGCTGTCAATCTTTTTATCAACAAATTTGCCAAGTGAAAGCTCTAGTAAGGTAATCGTATTGTTCAGTATGGAAGGAGTGTCGGCACAAGACTTATTTGTTTTGCCAGCTTGAGGCCAGCAGCCAATGCTGAATAACGGGCCACATCAGTTGGAGTGCGCAACGGGTGACTTGCTGCTCGAGCTAACAATGCCTTGTAGAAGCTTTGTTAAGATTCTCTTTTTGTACAACCTGATATTTCTCAAATCTCGCAAATGCTTTTGTTAAATGCTTATCAGCCGTCAGTCGAATTCGTCTTTATTAAAGATGTATATCTTTCGTAATATAAAATAAATGTAAGAATACCCAAATTAAAAAGCAATATTTCTTGCAGTCATATTTTTATTTTTAATTAATGAAATATGCCAATATCCTGAAAATTAAGTTTAATCTTAATCTTCTTATTATTATTCTTAATCTTCTTATCACCCACAATATTTTCGTGATTTAACAAAACACAGATTTTAAAATGTTATGTCTTTGTACTCGTATGTAAGTACAAACTCAGGCTATAGAGTGTTATATAGTTGAACACCGAGTCAATGCTATTTACATATATTGACCAACAGCCATTGTTATATGGACTAACAGCTATTGAACTAACAAAAAATATATTTTTTATGTAATTGTTATGCTGACCTCAATACACATTTGCTTAACTTCATTACACCACTTTTATAATTTCGTAACTTTAAAGCATTTACTGATAATCTGGGCTGGTGAAGGGAAGGTCGCCAACGTAATACTTAGTAATAGCAGGCTCTACAGAAACACATGTTTCTTCCTTAATGACACAGATATGTGACACTAACACAAGCATACTTCCACTCGTTCAGTTTGAAAGGTGCTACTGACCTTTTTATGCAAATATTTTTACAAAGGTGGGTAAGCACAAAATGGTCGTCATGCCCTTATACCGTTTGACTTTTTCAACCAACATAATGTGGCTTGTCTTTGAACATTGCTTCACAACTGCGGCACGAAATTAAAGTTTCAGGCTCAAAAACCTACATGAAAATACATAATTCGTTACCTGTAGCTGAGCCTTATTTCTGAAGCTTAAAGGGGTAGCATATTAAAGTAAAAATATGCTTTGCATTGAATTCAAGATAAGTAGTCAGAGAATCGGTGTGGTCTAGTTCATCGTCGGACCAACGCTAACAGTGACGTTATTGCAATCTAGATTTGAGATCAGAATCGTAAAACCGGAAATAAAACAGGAAAATTAAAAACGTACAAAAGGTGCAAAATAGAGATGAGTGCAGGCAGTTTTGCGCAAACAGATAGTCCACCGGTAGGCAGATAGACACGATCTTAGAGTAACATTGAGCAGCTGGCAGGCGAGGAAGCTGGAAAAATACAAAAGCAAAAAAATATATACAACTCCGAGGGCAATATGTAAAATGAAAACTGCAGGAGTAGCGGAGGGCGTGAGAGTGTTATATCGGCCACCTTCCCCGTAAGGGCATCGACCAGGGCCGTCAGCGTCTGATTAAAGCTGCCATACGTGCCATCAGATGTTTTGTATTTTTTTTATAAAAGCTATTTTCAAATGTTTGCTTCATATGACAGGTATTCAACGTTGAAATTCTCTATTTTACCAAATTTTTTCAGTGTTTTAAAAAATTAGTTACATAGTAATCTTTACTTCGATTCTAAGTATCTTTTCAATTACGTTCGCTAAAAACGCACTGGGTATGAAACACGATTATTAAAAGTGCAATTCTTAAAATTAAGGTAAATTCAATAGGAAATTGTTTATTCTAAACATTTTACCATCATTAATAGAAATTGTAAGAATCACAAATGGTTATGAAGACGCTTATGGCTAAATCTATTTGGCAACTGATCCTGATCGATATGTATGCATATGCATGTTGCATACATGTGAACAAGAATTTTTTTATTTTTAACATGTTAGTTTCTTTAATATTAAGTATCTTATGAATCTTGATGTAACTTAAGCAAAGGCTAATATGATTTAAATCGATTAAAATTTAAGTTTTTATTACTTAATAATTTATGGAAGGTGTACGATATTCGCTTTAACAGAAAACTGATTGACCAGGTTTTACAATATTTATTAGAAATAAGAAAACTACCAGCGTCTAGCACCCCATCCCTTCAAGCTGAAAAACAAACAAAAAAATATCACGAAATTGTCACAGAAGAAATGGGAAAACAATTACTTAAAGCAATTCTTCCAAGCCATTTGTATTAAATCCTCAAACAAAGGCACTTGCTGCAGTCAAACTGCCTGAAAGAACATTTTGAGAAAATACAAATGATTATTTCACTCTGTGCTTGGTTTGGTGGTAGATTGTTTGGTCAGTGAAAGTTATTCAGGCACTGTGCAAGGACAACAAAATAAAACTGATGCCTCAGTCAATGGCAGGTGGTAGTTAAACGCGATAAAGTCAATGTTGAAATATAAGAAGGCAATCATTTGTTTTTCCCAATATGAAATAGTACAATATAAGATTAAAGTAATGAATATTAATAAAAACACATCTTCACTAAAGTTTAATGCACTTATATAAAGTATAATATTAATGCACGAGTATCTACAAAAATGACAGAGATTTAGCAATCCTACTGTTGTTATTCTTTTGTATAATATATTTTTTGACAGTTTCAAATTGGTGACATTGCCGAGTAACTATCGTTTGTCAAATACCAAGCTACAGATATTTTGCCTTAAAGTGAAAAGCATTTTTTATTTTTCCTGTATAAAAGATTTTTCTGTCTATTTTTACTTTTTACGACACTACATTTTTATGACAAATACCAATTTAGTCCACGAAAATGTCTTTTATTTAGAATTTCCTCTACTTATACAGAAGTGTGTCGGTGAAACTTATTAAATTGTTTCGAGTTTCCACTCAATTACCTTGCGTTATTGGAAGTATAAAACTAAGGTGTTAGTATTGAGGTTTCGCATTTGATTCCCATGTACAGATAGAAAACTTTTCGACTGGCTTCTTTCAAAATGAATGAATTTAAATTTGTGGCAAGCTAGCCAAATGCACAATGATGGACGCATGAACGGACGCCATAACGATTCGCATACGATGAAGGTGCGATTTGTAAACATATGTGAACAGAGCGTTTACCACCATTTTATATTATTATTGTTCGTCGAAATTAAAAATGTCGAATATATAGGTAAACAAATTTTAATTATTTTTTACTAAGTAAAACTTGCGAATAAGTGGTACAGAAATATATATGTGAGTTGTTGTAGCCTTCTGGCCTTCTGTTGACGACTTGTTTCTTTCTTCACAAATTTTTAGAAAAATATTGCCCCAATGGATTGGTTAAAAACCTGTAACAATTCTCATTTTTTCAACTTATTGATTACTATTGATTGGCACTGCATGTAGATGGATTCTAATTTGATTCTGCTACTCGTAAAGCATACTAACACAATAGTTCCAAGCGTAAAATTTAACTTAACCAGAATCTTAGGAAACATAATATTAGTGAAGAACTACTTGCTAAAGAACTGTGATAGAAGTCTTTTTCATTGATTATTTAACAACTTCTTAAGTGGTTTCTTAAGTACAGAAAAAACTTGCCGCTAATATGCGATTAAGTTAAAGTAGCCACAGGAAATACTAAGTATACGTATTGGTTTTGTTTGTTTGTGCATGTCTTTATATGAGTGAATTTTGTACGTATGTACGTGCAGTCAACCCAACTAGGCCAAGTAAATGGGAAAGGCGCGGGCTCACAGAAAGCCAGTCAAAGTGAATTGATGAAGCGTTTTTCCAAAACTTTTGTTGAAGCTGTGGAGTTGTACGCCCGTGAACCATGAGGTGGGCGACGCAATTTGCAAGCTAAATCGTACGAAGCGAATAATAAAAAAGTTAAGACAGTTACCGCGACCCATGCA
The DNA here is from genome assembly GCA_037075045.1 of Mulgravea parasiatica. Taxonomy (NCBI): domain Eukaryota; kingdom Metazoa; phylum Arthropoda; class Insecta; order Diptera; family Drosophilidae; genus Mulgravea; species Mulgravea parasiatica. Next base: position 13,646 of record JBAMCR010000361.1, on the reverse strand, counting down.
AAGTTGCAACACAAAAAAGCTGTGAAAAAAGACTAAGGAAAAGGTCAAAAGAACTAAGATGGGATAAACTGGCGTGCTTAAGTAACTGAAATGGCATTCGCTTAAAGCTTGGTGGAAACGGAAGTAAGTTCAAGATGAAGTTACAAAAGTCGACAGTAAGCAACACATAAACCGGGCAACTGTTTGTGTCTGCGAAGGCCATGTTGTTGAGCGATTATGTTTCCAACAGATGTTACCAAGCTGTTGGCCTAAACTCAATGCTCGCTTAAATTTTGGGATACAATATAACATCAACTTTAGGAGTGTGAAACAGCATATTTATTTTTATTAAATAGAAAAGGTTAAATTGCATTTTTGAATATCTCTGATCAGTACTTTTATACATATTATGAAAATATACAAGATCGACTAAAATATATACTACTATACTATACCTAAATATTTTTGACATAGTTAGTACAACAAACTATATATGTATGTATATTTATTTGTGTTATTTAGTTGTAATACATCAATAAATCCATACAATATTTTTGCAAGCAAAAAAACAACAACAGGATTCATAATTGTTTATATTATTTCCGATTTGAATCTGAAGAGAAAGTATTTTTGTGTTGTTTGCAGCATTATCAGACTACATTCAGTAAACACAATTAAACGACAATATATCAATATAAAACAGGGATTTATTAAAATATATTTATTAAACGTACCATATACAATAATTTGAACACAACTATTTGAACATACTCGTACACATAAAACGTATATTTAATTAAAGTGTTTTTGAACACTTCACAAATAATATGAATATCATAATTATTTTTTGTGGAGTATAACTTCAGTAATAATAAATAAAGCCCAAATTGGAGTACCAATACATAATAAGTACTGCATAAATTATAAGCATTGTCACTGCATTTTTTTCTAACTGAGAGTAACGAACGGCGTATTAGATAGAGATAGTATGAGTATACAAAGTAACAATATAGGGGCAGACTAGGATGATAATAGCATCCATAGAAATAGAATTTCCGGCAGTAGCGCAAAAATTCCAAAGAAAATCCCAACGTAATGCAATTTTCATTTTTCTGGTCACGTACGAAAAGTAAATCAATTAAGTTGTCATAAATTGTACTACTGCTGCTGCAGCTGACGACACTTCGCCGTTGTCGTCGTTCACACACTGCACACGCATTCGTCACCATCGCCCGCAACTGCCCTATTGCAGCCGATGTCGCTTTGCGTTGGACCGAGTACAAGTACCCGCTCAACCACGATTTTACATCATCCCTCTTATTTAATTTATTTTTTATTTATTTTTTTTATTTATTTTTTTTATTTTATTTTTATTTTATTTTATTTTTTTGTATTTACTCAGCAAATTGAAGGGTATTTGTTTTTACTTTCAGTTCTATGCGTCAATATACACAGAAAGAGTCCCCTGATAAATGACGCAAAATATACGAATGTTGTATTTGCATAAATAAATATATGTATGTTTACATATAATAAACATTGCATACTGTAAGCATACTTAGGTGTTATTGTATTTTTATTGAATTTATTTTACATATGTATCTGTGTACATCAATTTATGTTATACGAATAACCGTATAAATTACACGTACATAAGTATAATTATGTAACAGATATTTAATTGCTAACAAAAACTAGATTAGTCTAGGAAAATTCAGTATATTTATAACTACTACAGTGAACAATTAATAGAAGCATCAACATTAATGCAATTCACTAATTTTACTGTTTGATCCATTTCCCTTCATTACACTGAATTCATAGTCAGATACTTAATATATTTTTACAGAGCATCTTCTAGCCAAACACATAAGTTTTGGGGTTTCTATTTAATTGTATGCATTATTTTTGGCAACCGTTTGTCCTAAAAGCTTTCACTCAAAATAAATGTTGACTGTACCAATCGTAAAGTGACACTAACAGCAAAACATTATAAAATTGATATTAAAAGAATGGGACAAAAAATTCTTAAATTTCCATTAGTACAAATACAAGTACCAAACATTGTAGAACAGTGTTTGACTGGTTACAAAATTGTTCATATTCGGGTAAACGAATTGGCCAGTTAATAAATATAATTTGAATGACCTACACATTTCATTAGAAATTCAGTTACATAAAAAATATACTGAGAAAAATTGTCTTCGGATTTTATTGTAAATGTGTGGCAGTAATTTGGTTTGGCACAGAGCAATATCCAGTTGGACCGCAGACTTGTACCACTTCAGTTAAGCCCGAAATGATTACGTATAATTTGGAGGCATTTATGTGGCCCGCTCAACGCTTTCTGGCATCTAGAGGTTCGGGTAGCACAAAGAAAATTATAGAAGGAAATAACGCTTTTACTCCCTCATTTTTGTGCAAGCTGCCACTTAGCGGCCGCAACGGGCTTTTTCTCTCATTTCAACAAGGATTATTTACTTCACAATAGATCCAATAACCATTAAGAAACGAGAGCAATTTCGTAAAGCTTGAGCCATAGATAAACAAATATAATGCGCATAAAGCGCAAACTTTAATTTTCGAGAGTTTCTTGATAACAGCAATTGGCTAAGACAGTTGGAATACGAATTACAAAGAATGAGAAAGAGTAGTATACCATTTTTTAGAAGTGTTTTTGACCACAGCATAAGGCTTAATTGATTGCAGCTTAGATGTAACTTTTTGTCTTTTCTGCATTTAATTACTTTAAAAAACGTTAAATAAGTAAGAGTATGTGATACCCTGAAGCTATGTTTTTAGCTATCACAGTCTGTTTAGCAAAAAAAAAAAAAAAAATTAAGCAGGTTGAATTTTTAACAGTATAAATAATATGTTTATTTTAGCAAGATAGTTCGTTACTATTTTTATATGAAATAGCCTGTGGCTCAGACCAATTGTCTAGTTTCACCTAAGTTTAATGCAAAAACCGACAAAAGAGAATCTATTCAAGCGAATACTAAGATTGATTAGCGACGACTAAATATAAAAAAGCCTAAGAGAATAAGAATAAGATTGAGATAAGTTCGAAGTTAAACAAAGGCAAGACAAATCTAAGCAAAAAAAAATTATGAGTACTAATAAAGTTCTTTTATATAACATTAAAAGTACATTTGTGTATTGTTTTGAATTATAATTTATTGCAATATAATATATTATATTATATTATGCATTAGCCGCTGCGGCACCGAACACAGTCTGTGCATTTATTGTATATTGTACGTATGCATAATGTAGTTCTTAAGCTACGGTCCCAGATTTATCTGCAACGACAAAGAAAAAATGGCGAAAATTATGGCAATTTGTCGGGTGACTACAAAGAAAAGAGCTCTCTTATACTGATTTTTCTGCAAGCAAAATTCGGCCTGTCTGACCAGCAATCACAAGTTTAAAAGCTCCCAGTCACAAAGCCTGCAAAGCATCGGCCGACAAGGTGTTTTTTTTTTTTTTTGTTAGCAATACTCTGAAATTATGAATGAAACATGCATAGAAAATTAATGACGTATTTGTATTTTTTATTTTTAATAAATAAAAGACATTTTAAATGCATACCATATAAAATAAAAAAAATATATTAGGATAAATATTGCGCATTTATCTTAATTGATATTAACATATTTTGGCAAAATTTGATGATTTTATTAAACTTATATTGCATTGAAATTGCAACCATGGATGAAAATAAATTTATTTTTGATGCATTGAACAGATAAAGAAATTCGTCCTTGAAAGAGACCAAATATTTGTAATTTATAGCGCCGAAAAAAGTCTTCGAGAAACTCTTTGCCTGTGTCATCACTACAGTCTAAGCCCCATCGACACGCTTGCCAGAAAACAGAAATGTGCAGAATTATCTGCAGTTATGTAACCACTCAACTTTCTGATGGTTCGAACTCAAGCTCTTCTTGCGCCTTGTCGTCGAAGATAAATCTGCATGTGGGACCGTAACTTTATAAAGCTTTACAGGATAGATGAATTAAAGTCTGCCAATCATATTACGTTCAACCACTCGATAGTTCATCCCGTTTAATTCATGAGCTTATCAATGCCATTAATATTCCATACCAAGAAAATTTTTCAACTATTTTTGCTTTCGTTTTTTTATTTTTGCAAAGATAGGAAATTACATTTCATGATCGTTAGACCTATCAGTTTGTATGCGTAATACAGTAACTTGTAACTGAGTAACCAAAACCAGGTGCAAACTATGGAAAACGACATCGTTAGTTAACGCTGACCAAATATCATGTAATTGTTGGTCATTTAAGGAAATTAGCTTTGATGCTATTTTGATTTGGTTGTCAACTTCTGTGTTTTTTGGACATTTACATCTTACATTATTTGATGCCAGCGTTTGGAATGCATTTAACATGCGCCATGCATGTAGAAATCTAATAATTCTTTGCCAACTGTCACTCTACAAGTGCTAACTTTAGCAGTATGAGCTGGACGCACAGTACTATTTTGACGCAAGTATAGGGAATGAATGTGGGTTGTATGCACACAGGACAACGGGTAGCAACAGCCATTTCCTGGCTAAAGTCGAGACGAGTAAGCGGTAAAAGCTTTAAATTTTCAGTGTGTGTGGCATTATACGGAATTCGCATCAGTTTTTTGTATGTATGTGTGAGTTGTGCGTCTGTTGGAAGCTTAAGTATATTTGTGATGGAATGAGTAAGTGTACATGAGTGAATGCATCGATCTTTCAATATATGTATCTAGTTACACGCCTCTGCCTATGTGTCTGTGCTAGTTCGAGGATTGACGATTTATTTTGCACAACTTTTAATTTCCGGCAAATTTCCTAGTACAATTTCCCTTTTAGAGCTACCGATGAAGCTTCAAAGTGCTCCATCGGATGGTAATGGCAGTAGTGTTTTGCAATTTTTAAGACGTATATCTATGATTTAGTAAATGCAAACATATGCGACTGTTTTAGTAACTAGTAAAAAAAATCCTTTGCAAAGCTTAAAACCTACTATTAGGTACTGCTAAATGTATTTATTTAATTGCATATGTATGGTATTGTATGTATGTGTAAATATAAGTATATGTAACACAGCAGAAAGTCAGAAAAATAATATGCACAAAGTTACACATTATAAATTTACATATATTAGAATCATAAAGATTGATTGATATTTATAAATATTAAAATAATCACCTAAATTAATCTCAAAATAGTTGCATCCTGTTTTTCAAACAAAAATAGCTGTAGTTGACAGGAGTAGAGAACAATGCATAGTAATTTATTATATTATATGTAGAACAAGATTTTTTATGCTTATGAAAGCGCAACATTAAGGAGATTATATACTTATCCATATAAATTAAACTCCAATTTAATGTAAAATTTGTTTTCAACAATTAAATTAAAAGTTTCTTAACGTTATAATTATATTCTAAATATTCCGACTTGACAATTAAAAACTGTATATAAAAAAAAAAATCTAATGATATGACAATGTAAACATTTTTTAATATTTATTATATAAAAAACCAATTTTTTATCAACTCAGTTCAGTGATTATAGGGGTCAGCAATATTGGCATAGATTGGGCGATAAATTGAAAATGCCACTGCCAAGCTGAAAACAGACGATGGAAATGAAAAACAACCTTTACTGACGCGATCTGGTAAAAAAGCATGGCATTCCTCTCACATAGTACGGAAATGGGCAAAGGATAACAAGTTAGGACGATGCAGTTGAGTAAGCTTAACTGTGAAATACTCTGACCCTATGTCCGTAATACATATGTATGAATCTGTACAATTGTTGTGTACACAAAATACATCTATTCCTGTATGCATATATGTTTAGTATAATAACATAAATAGTATGTTCACACATAGATATGTAAATGTACAGAATCTAGTACATTTATGCGTACAAGTATAGCTTTAATTTTATCACACCGGTATGTACAGTATATTGCGATCTAAAGGGTATACATACAAGCAATTTGCTTTCAATTGACGGCAATCATCTAGTAGCAGCCATTCCACTATTCTACTCGAAATACTTCACTTGATGCATATCGAGTTTGACGGTTGTGGCCTTTTATTTAATCGGTGTGTGAAAGCTTGCTGTCACTCCATTGCACTGTATGAAAATGTATAGATTTTTATTTAAGTTTTTGAGCTTGTAGATGAACTTCAATACAAAAATAATATGAAAAGTGATTATGTAAACTAAAATGAATATGAAATACAATAGATAATAAATTAAATATATATAATACTTTTTAACTATATTTTATCGTATTAGCGTTAATTAGCACCTATCAGTAAGCAGGCAATCAACAAAATAAAAATAACAACCAAATATAGTTTATATCAAATGTTCGGATTCTTTTGATAAATGTTCGGCATATTCTCTATTTAGATGGATTTCATGTATGTATATACATATAAATTACAAGGAGTTAAAATCTGTGTCTTGCTATTTTTATAAATAATGCACATATAAGTCTTGTATATATGTATCAGTCTTCATAATATATTTATTTTAGTAAAATATGCATGTTAGTTTACATAAAGCAAAAATATGAAAATGCTTTTTTATTTCTTATCGAACTTAATACTAAAAGAATGGAAACTGCATTAAAACTAAAGAAAACTAAATTAAACTTTTAAGTTTCGTTTCCGTTCTGTACAATTAAACTTATTTAAGTTAAATTTTACTTTGTGCGCCATTGTCGCTGTCAGTTTGTAAACTTGTTATTTCGTAAATTGTTCACATCCTGCAAGACCTTATGGGCGGTAGCGCTTCATTCCCAGCGTATATCGTACTATCAGTATCTACCACGCAATTTACGTAGTCTGAATGTCCAACTGCAACTAAAAATTGTAGCGCATAAACCTATATATACAAAGCAAAAGCCGATAACTTTTCCCATAATTCATCTGATGTGGGATCCAAAGACCCTTCAACTACCGCTCAGTTGCCGAATTTAGTGTTCTGTTTGCTGCTACCCCTGTTTGGCTGCCGCCATTTTTATGCCTGCTCTTTTTGCGTTTATGTTTCAGTCCTTCTTATGTCTAAATATGAAACATACCGTTGCTGCACGTTGAAGTTGCAACAACTGCAAAAGCAGCCTACAATAACTCCCATAACTAATGTTGTTCTGTTGAAGTTGACTAGCGTTGCTCAGTTCGCTTCAATTTTTCTTTCACAGTTGATACTGGGAAACAGATTGTTTGCAGTAAACACAACGGCCAAAGGAAAAACTGCCAAACCAAGCACATTTTGCCTAGTTGCACGAAGACCCCGTCCCTAAAAGCATGCTTCAGTTTCTGATCTAATAGAACCAGTACATGCCCTTGTATTCGCTGATGGTGTAAATTTCTTGAAGTTTACAAACTTGTGCATTGTTGTTGCAGCTAGAGTTCTTATTGCAGTGAAAGTTCAATGTTCCGTTTTACTGTCCCTTAGAGGCTTTTGGCAAGCTGATGCCGTTGCTGTTAACCTCCAAACTCCAATCCGAAAATCAAGCTGACTACGTTACCGCTTTTGGTATTAATTCTAGCATAAATAATATTTTAACTTAATTAGCTTATAAATCATGGAGTAGATTTATCAAATAATAATAATAAAAGTAATAATAATGATAATAAAGATACTAATAATAATTATATTAACAATATTATAATAATATTTTTGCTTTATCTATGAAAAGCTGTCGTCTAACGGATTTCATCAATAAGCTCTCAGTTTTTAAATTACAATTATTTAAGACATTACGTACATAGGCGGAAAAATCACATATTTTCTCTATTCCTTTATTTATAATAATTTCACATAGCTTTCATATTTCATTAAATGCTCGTATAGTATAATTTCAAAATTTCTATTCAGATTCACCATATATAAACAGTATAAAATTCTTAAGTGCTGCAGATTTGTTCGTTTTAAAATGTGCTTGTTCCAATCAATTTCAATTAAAAATAATTCACAAATAAAAATTGTTGTAAACAGAGGGTTGAAGTGAGTACACACTACAGTGTGGCTTTTTCGATATACCAAAGCCATAACAACCTCATCTCTCATCAACTACAGAACGTACACAAGTATTTTTTACTTTATACCGTTTGATTACATACACATATACGTAAGTATTTGTCGAATTACATTGGAAAAATGTTGTTTAAATATACACAGAGATCATACAGATCCAAATATACTACATGTGTATGTACAAACCCAAACGATTACACCGGACTGCTTTTAAGTGTATTTTTGAAAATATTTGTGAAAAATATTTCGCATTCAAACGGATTGAACGCACAAAAGCAAACATGTTTGTACTTTCTCTGCATTCGTTACATCCTGTAGACATAACATTGGTAAAAAAGGGTGTAACAAGTTGTGTCAATGAATAAAACGGGAGCAAAAAGTTGTCCGACGACTGAAATATATTTCTTTGATCAGATCTATCTGGCCGCAATGGAAAAATTAGTATATACATATGTAAGTAAATGCCCACAATTATCCAATTCAAGAAAAGTGCAATATTTCATCTTACTTTAAGTAACAAGAGTGGGAAAACTCGAAAAATACTGGATGAACATGAAATATAAAAATAACTTATATGTGAAGTATTTAATAGAAACAAATTACAATATCAAAAGTTATAAAAATATACAAGAGAGAGGGTTTTAAATGGAATACAATATTTTGGGTACAAATTCAAGTAAGTAGATTTACATTGATTTTTTTAAAGATCATTTAGATTAATCAATTAGATAAAAAATATTTTATACAACGAATTTTCATAATTTTCGCATTTTATTGTAAGATTAATTCTTTATTGAAAATTTCAATCAATTTAAATATAATTACAGTACCATTTTTCGACTGTTAGGTTTCACGATTTCTGGTGTCCACTGATCACCTATAGTCATTGCAAATCGACTGATGCCGCTTTAAATAAACATACAATACGACCTATCGTATAAAGACACAATAAATACAAATTTGATTGGCTCATATTATACAATATATTATTATAATATAATATTATATAAATACTATACATTTAATTAGAATTTATAAAATCTTATCAGCACCTTCTGTGCCCAAGTTTACTTAAACAATTAGCGCAATTAAAAAATTTCAATATCTAATTTCGCTCTCATCCATAAATCAAGCACATTTCAAATGCCTTGTAACTAAATAAAAAATACTTTTGTAAGCTAAGGTGAATATCATTAAGGATATTTGTACATAACATATTATTATAGTTGGTATTAATGAATTTTAGACTCTGAGAGAAGTATTGGGTTGAATCTATTTATTTATCTGATTTGCTTGCAACTTATTAAATGTAAAACTTATTAAGCTATTAGATGTATAGCATTTCACGCTAATAATTGATTGTGTATACTGTATATTGTACCAGCATTCTCGCATATGTAAATGAATATGTATTATGTACGTTAAAATTAAGAAACAGTTTAGTAACCACAAAATTCCGTAATCTATGTATAAATAAATAAAGAAACAATATTGAAATTTTCCAAGTGAAAGCTGAGCATCAAAGGCTGATAAAGAATATAATTCAAAAGTTTTGGAGCCACAAATGGTAACAGAAGCATTCTTGAGATTCTAAAGGAATTTTTAATATTTTAATGTGCATAAAAAATGGAGAGCGTGACAACGAAATCAAGAACAAACGCAAAGTTGCCGAAAAGATTTCTTTTAAATACCCAAGATGATGGGTGAGTGGCAACGTTCACATGGGCTACATCTTGGACATAGGAGGAGAGCCACAGTCGCAGCAGCAAAATTATTTTGCAATAAATTTTGTGACATATTTCCATGAATGTGGAGAAAGTTAAAAGGAAAGGACGATGCAGCGATTTTGGCTAACTTGGAGAAGACAGGTAACATCTGGATGAGTATGGGCGTTATTCTGTTTGCTTGTCATGGATGATAGTCAAGCGCATATATACCAATATATATTAAATGCACATCAGAGTTAAGTAATAGCGACTTAAATTCTGTAGGAAAATATCTGCCAAAACGAATTGTTGCTTAAATAAAAGCAAATAAAATGTGTCGCATCGAAAAGACTGGGAAAAATAATTTTGCAATGTGCGACATTATCTTTATGACGTTTTGATTTATATATTATTGAAAAAGTTTTGCAAAAGGTAAAAATCACGCGCTACTACTAAGAAAAATCACGTAGATGACAGTTCATACTCCAGGCTCATACTCCTGATAAGCTCATAAATAATTTTTAACCAAAAATCTGACACTGAGGTACAAGCGCTGAGCAGTCAAGCAATATTAATTTTTGATGTGCTCGGTAAAGCAATCATGTGCTACCTTTCTAGTATAATGCTGTAAGTTATATTAATGTTGCAAGCAACATTTACATCGACCCACAATATATAAATTAGAGCCAATGGCAATGCTGTAGTGTAGATGCGCATTTATAAAACGAACAATATATACATACGTATAAATATAACCCTGCCTTGTCACTGTGCCTTAGCAAACTTTTCGTTCAATTGATTTGACGATGGCATCGGTGCCAGCTCCTTTGTGGAAAGCAACGCTATACATTTAGCAACCCCTCACGATATGCCAGCTACTTTCGGCATGAAAATTAATTAAAAAAGTTTTTAATCAGCCTTCGAATATGTCGGAAAACTGTATAAAATACTTGAATTGGCATCTTCCCTTTATATTGGTATTGGTAGTGAGTGTGTCATTTATACAAATTGAAAGCTATCTGTAAATATTTTATTAAATTTACGCTGAGATATAAACAGAAGACAAATACCTGTACAATCGACTTAGGTTATGACCATTTCAATAAGTATTAGGTATTGCTCAAGTGGTTGTTGACCTCGTATGTATGCTGTAAAAAATTATTCTTATGCAAGATGTAAGTAAATTTCTTGGCTAGATACATACATACATGTTTTCATACATATATGCACGTATGTACTCATACATATAAATATGTATGTATGTATATGTAAGTATTTGGTTCGAGAGCATAAATACATGTGACTGTGTGCGTTGTGCGTTGATAAAAAGTTTTAATTTATGTCAAAAGCTTTTTCAAAGAATTTTAATATGCGCAAAATTTTTGCAAAGTTGGCTTTGAGACTTATGTTTGTAAGTATCTAGTACTTGGGTATCCCTCCCTGGCAGTGCAACTGCTTACAGATTCCAGCTTATCGAATTCCTTGAAATTGCATATTGTTGCTGATGTCGAATTACTTTTTTTTACAGGTGTGTGAAGTTTTTTAAAAATTTTATATATGATAACAGTTAGTGCCTATACTTTTACATATGTGCATTTACCTTTGAATAAATGTACACACATATATTCAAAAATAAATAATTTTGGCCTTTTAATGTTTGAGAAAAATCCTGTGAGCTTTTTTAATATCGAAATTAGTGATAATCATTAATCATTGCGTGATTTATCAGAATAAGTAGCAAATCCGCCCGTGCTTCGCTACTCGTTTCATAATTGATTTGTTTAATAACAAAGAGAAAATTAAAAATCACTTGTTTTTTAACTTGTTATTTCTCCATTTCCACGCCACGAGAGACTTGTCACCGTCGTACATACATTTACACATACATAATAGTGTCTCCGATATAGTGGTCAGTATTACCGCCTGTAATGCGGGTGACCCGGGTTCAATTCCCCGTCGGGCGGGTGTATGTATTTACATCTATATATATAAACTAGTTTGACCGCATGGCAATAGCAATAGCAATAGCGATGTTTCCACAGCCCAAACCGTAAAAGCTAAAACTCTCCAAAATTCACAGTAGCTTCCTATTATGGTGTAGGTCAGGACTAAGAAACAATTTTGGAAAATTCCATCGGAAAATGTGAAAAGTTGCGGAAAACTCTTTGTTCCTGACTTTTTTGTTTTCTATGCGATTGCGTTCTACTTTTTTTTACTAAAATTTTAACGAGATTTTATGAAACTCTGCATACTCAGAATTTGCAATAAACAATTGTAAAGTGCTCCAATTTAACTTGCAATTTTTGATGATATTGATGTCATCTAGCGCCAATGTAGCGGCAAAAACTAAAATAAGCAAAACAAAGAGGAGTGTTGCCAGATAGATAGTTGTATAATTTTCAAAGCGGGCACTTTGATTGCAAATAAATAAATTTAATTTGAAATGAGATGAAAAACGGATTCAACCAAATTTTTGCAATAAATTTGTAATAATAATTGCCATTAAATAGATTTAGGTATTAATAAGAAATTTAAACTTATTCAAACGCGCCAAATTGCAAAGATGCCACACGTTCAAGTGCATTTATCACCGGCACACACAACATACAACATACACACATTTGTATGTATTGCGCCTTTATACATATGTATGTACATTTGTTTGCGAGAAGAGAAAAGAAGAAAGATAGCAAAAACTTAAAATTTTGCATATGTATATGTATGTACATACATATGTACCCTATGTATGTAAGTATGTAGGAATGAAAATATTGCATAAGGTAATAAAGCGTTAAATAAAATAAATCGTATTCAAAATTCTCCTACAAAATAAAAGACGCAATTTTTTTGATTTTCAACACGGGCACATTGATAGTGTTGCGAAATATATAATTTAAAGTGTGCAAAATAAAACAGTGTAAATAAATAAATGAAATTAAATTTTTCCAAATTTAAATTAAATTAAATGGTTATAAATGTTTTTATATAGATTTAGGTATTACTAAGAAATTCAAACACAAACGCGCGAAATTGCGAAGGTTGCCACTTCGTGTAATTGAATTTATCGCACACACACATAAATATATATTCACAGACATTCGCATGCATTCATATGTTCATACATATAGTACATATATATAAGCATTGGCAGGCATTTAAAAAAAACTCTTAGCATTTGTTATTATATATGTATGTACACACAACCGCCCGAAGGGGAATTGCACCCGCGTTACATTCAGTAATGCTGACTACTATATCGGGCACACTGTTAAGTATGTGTAAATGTATGTATGCCGCACAGTGGCCCATTCGTTGTTACTTGCGTTGCAAAAGTCGAAAATTCGTTGTCGCCTTTTGGTAATTTTTTTATTCTATTCAAGAGAGAATATCCCAACTAGCACTAATCCGTTTATTTCATTGAATTTGGTCCATTAATTTGGATTTTATTCGGGTTCAAAGTCGGACATTTTTCAAATGTTGAGTTTTTGGCATATTTTTGAGTTTGTAATGTGAACTTTGACAAGATTTGGCAGTCGCAATACATCTCCGATTTTGAATCTGTTGACTGATTTAAATAGGTGGACTAATTTTGAAGATAATATGTTAAACAACAGTTTTCGAAATTTTAATTTATAACTGAGCTGAAAGCATTTTACTAAAAGACTACTTTTATACCCTATTATATTTTCCGACGTTGGTGAAGAATAAGTAAGAGAGTCCAGCTGAGCCCCGTGTTCGCATTACGATTTATAAGTTCAGTGGATATATCTAAAAGATATTTTAAAAAATTTCATTGCCATAATTTGCGATCTTTTAAGTAAATATGTGGCACCACAGGGGAAGCATCAAATTGGCTTTGACTGCTGCCTGACCATGATCAATGGAAAAGTTCTAAACGCAATCAC
>JBAMCR010000360.1:0-27339 GCA_037075045.1 Mulgravea parasiatica | reverse complement strand
CCCACCCCCCCCCCCCCCCCCCCCCCCCCCCCCCCCCCCCCCCCCCCCCCCCCCCCCCCCCCCCCTCCACGAAATATTGAATTGGAAATAGATTTTTCATTATATTTAAAATATATAGTTGCGTTAAATACGCGTTAAATACATACATACATACGTAATTTTAAATACTTTTTATATATACTCGTATGGTAATTATAATTGTGTCGCCCCGGAGAGTCCGAAATAATCAATTCAATTTAAATTTTGAGCCGTTTTTGGGCATTATAATTCCTGAAATGATTTTGGTTTGGATTATGACTATATTGATATTCTGCTGGACATTCGTATTGATATTGATAATGGCTTCGATATTGGCGCTTCGTTGTTGGCCAGACTTCGTTTGGCATCGACGTCGTCATCAGCTTTCGCCTCCTGGTTGCGGTTGATCCTGCATCCATCAGATGTATGTAAATGTATATGAAACGAGAAGAACATGCAAAACAAAATAAAAGTGAATAAAATTTAGAATTGAGATTAAATGCAAAATGTTTTGCCAGTAATTATCAAACATTGCTCAAACAAAGAGAGAGAGGGAGAGAGAGACAGAGAGAGAGAGATACACGCTAATTAGTCAATGTCAATGGATGTGTCTGTCGGTTCTCAGTTCCCATTTCTCATCTCTCAACTCTCAACTCTCAGCTCTCGATTTCTCAAAATCTCCGTTTTGTCTGTCTGTGGTCGCAGCTGGCGCAGGCGAATGTAAAATTGTTCTACCGAATGAAAATACAATAAATAAATCTTTAATCCAATTATAGCTCATTATGTTCATATGCACGACCACAAATACCATACATATATGCTTGTTTGTATGTATGCAGGTATGTATGCATAGGTGTGCATGGCTGTGTGTGTGTGTGTGTGTGTGTGTGTGTGTGTGTATTAGAATTATTAGCTTAGGCTAAGGCAACGCCATAATCTGATATCCATAAGATGTCTTTCTCTTCAGTTTCAACGTAATTCTTATTATTCGTATAATTCTCATCTCTGTATCTATTTTTTTTTTTGGGTGTTTGTTTTTGTTTTTGTTATCTTCTCTACTTCTCGTTCTTTTAATTTTTCGAATCGAGATCCGATGATGGCCCACAACAACACGAGATCAACAACAACAACAAGAATTGAGGCGATACGCCTTTTTTTCTAATTTCGATTCAACTCTTCATCTACACTGCACGAAAAAGGCAACAACAACAACAAGAATAACAACGAAATTCAGCTAATTAGCCGATGAATCAGCTGTGACAAATGATCAACTATTTATTACGCTTACTTTGCGAATATAAAGTTAACACTTTAATGTGCATTAAACAATTACCGAAAATACAATAAATTCAATTCGAATTGAAGCGGCTCAACTTCGTATTAGTTTAACATTATGTTAATGCATTAACATTGCGTTTAACATTTGTTCAACTTGCCACTGTTAATAACAGTGACTGAAATTTAACATATAAATATGTAGCTCATATTGAATGCGACACGAAAAACCCGTAATTTAATTTAATTTAACTTTAATTAATTAATAAAGCGTCTAAATTAATGTTCATTATATTATTATTATCATTAAGTTGATAAATAAATGCAAAATTGTTGTTTCTCTTTAAGCATATATACATATACATATGCATGATACAGTATATGTAGATACAATATAAGAAATTTCTCACAGTGTACGATGAGGGCCGCAAGGGTTATGGCTTCCGCCTAGACGATTCTCTGTTGCTCTACTTGCTGAGAGCACTTGTTACAGCAGCTGTTCGATGATTACAGAATGCAATCAAGAAGAAGAAGAAGAATAAGAAGAAGAAGAAAATATAGTTTAAGCCAAAAAAAAAATATAACAAAATAATAAATAACATAATTCCCGGCTATGGATGATATGCCACAGGGCATGATGATATACCGTACGTACTGTGACTGTCGGATAAAGCAGAGAATGATTGACAAGCAAGAACGTCACGCATCATTGGAGCTTGACTGTCGTCATCCTGGCTAACCGCTGATCGCTGTCCGCTGATCACACTGATCACTGCCCCGCCCCCACACCTCTTGAGGCGTGTGAAATTTATGAAATTATAAATTAAAATGCACATACCAGTACACACTATTGTATGTATGCATGTATGTAGGTATGTTTGTACTTTTTCATCCAATCTGGGGCCTAGAGTTAATATGGCTAAATGTGGAAAACGCCGCCGTTTCTACGAATTCAAGCAAATCGTTTGCTAACTTAAAATTTCTAATTTGAATTTAAATTTAAATTTGAATTTGAAGTTTTCAGTTTTCAGTGTTTGGTTTCGCTGCTTTCGTATTACATTTCATGTCCCGTAGCCCCCCTCTCGGATCCCGGTTCGTTTAAACGCAGCTGCCACTTCTACTGTTGTTGTTGTTGCTATTGTTGTTGTTGTTGTTGTTACCGCTGCTTCATTTAATCTGCAGCGCATCAGCAATTAGCGGAAACTCGTCATAAAAAACAACAAGCGCACAGCACAAAATCGGATAAAGCGCCGACAACAACAGCAAACTACAAAACTTTAGCCTAAACTTTTTTTGTTTTGTTTTGTTTTTGTTTTTGTTTTAATTTTTTATACCTCATACCCATTAAAAATTTTCAAAACAAAAAAAGGACGGGTGTACCCAGCTCTAATATCACATTTACTTTTGGATCTTGTTTTTTTATTGCAATCAACAAAAACTATTTTTAATTTTCATCTATTATTATTATTAAACAACCCCCAACCTAGTCTAAATAGATAATAATATTTATATTTAAAAATAGATTGCTAACGGTAAAGGATATAATATAGTCGTGCACGTTTGATTTGTGGATTCTTACTTGTTTTTGGTTTTCAACTCGTTTCGCTCGCCTTTCGGCTCTAAGATTTATTTCGCTTTACTTTGTTTTTTTTTTGTAAACTTTATTTTTGTTGTTATTTATATTATTTTATTTTATATCATTTTTTTTCTGCTGATTGTGAGACAAAAATTTCTGTTGAATTGGAATTAGGACACACATGAAATAATAACAAAAAAAAAAACAAGCAAAATGTGGCAACAATCTCTGTGCAACAACAACAACAACAACGAGAAGAACAACAAATATAACTGCCTTGGCTTGGCGCAGCTGTGCGCCATTTGACGCTCCTCCTTAGATACACACACACACACACACACACACACATAGGCACGCACACGAATATGCGCACAAACATATACATGAATATAATATGTACATACATATACATGTATGTGTGAATGTACATTTTTATTATAGCTGCTTGTGTATGAGTTTATGCATGTATGCTATCTACATACATATCCATGTATGTCTCTATATCTGAATGTGTGTATGTATGTATGTATGTATGTGTGTGTGTATATACATATTTATACATATATCTGGCATACATAAAATCTCAAGCCTTGCAGCCTTTGTGCTTTTCTTCTTTCTCTTCTTCATACATTTGTATATATTTATTATATTTTACTTTTATTTTTATTTTTACTTTTACGCTCGAATCTCGTTTAATTTTTTTATTTCCATTTTTCTTTTTATTTTCTTTTCTTTTTTGTTTTATTTTATTTTGTTGTTTCTTCGTGTGTTTCACACATGGCTAGGAAGTGACCAGGCAGCCAAGTTCGTTGCCTAAGTCTTTTGTTTGACAGCTGACACTGCGTCAGAGGAAGAGAGGAAGACAGAGAGTGACAGAGAGAGAGAGAGAAAACGCCAGCGTCCGAAAACGAGAGAGAAACTGCGAGAACGAACATAAAGAAAAAGGAGCGAAAAATTATGGTAGAATTTGCATGTGTTTTTTTTTATATTATCTTTGTTGTTGTTGTTGTTAGTGTGGGTGATTTTATGAATTTGATTGATACATTCAATGAACAGCCAACATTCACATACACACACAAATGTATGTACATATGTACATACATATATATTAAAAACATTCATACATACATACATACATACATAGACTTTTGCACGCTTTGAAAATGTTTTAAAATTATTATAATTATTCCAAATAATGTTATGCAATTGATTTTAAATGCCAATTATGATATTGTTATAATAATATTTATAAGTATTAGTATTATTAATATTGTTATTATTATTGTTAATGTTACT
This sequence comes from Mulgravea parasiatica, assembly GCA_037075045.1. Lineage (NCBI taxonomy): Eukaryota > Metazoa > Arthropoda > Insecta > Diptera > Drosophilidae > Mulgravea > Mulgravea parasiatica. The sequence continues at coordinate 23,174 of JBAMCR010000360.1, read as the reverse complement.
GTTACGCTGTTAAGTATGTAACGCAGAGCTGTTAATAATTAAACAATTTAACGCAATTTCGCTTTAGCATAAAATCAAATGAAGATCAATTTTTTAACTACACATTATAACTAATATTATCTACACTTATGATAACTGTTAACTATTAACATAAACATTTACATTAACATTAACATTAACAGTGATCATTAGTTATCGTGGACAAGAGATTCTATAATTATAATCAAGATTTATAATTTTATAATTATAATTTACTGATTCCAGCTGCAATAATAACTTTCAATCGCTTTCTCACTTTTTATCTATCTATCTCTCTCTCTCTCACTCTCTCAATAGTTAAAAATTAGTTGAAAGATTTAAATTAAAGTTGCATCAACTAGATTAATTTGCATGGCAGACATAGTTTCGGTATATATATATATATATATATATATATTTATTATATATTTGATGCTATATGACTAGGCGAGGCATTACGAACAATAAAAAGAAGGAAGATAAAGAGGATGAGGGAGAGGAAGAAGAGTAAGAAGAGGCGCAGCATCACAGCGTGAATAACGTTGGCAGATGCCCAAGATTCAAACTCAAGATGATGAAGAAATGATGATCATAATGATAACGATGATGATAGGGCAATAATGATAATGACGATGACGATGATGATGATGATGATGATGCAGTACGTCCGCCATGTTATGCAGTTGCTATTGTTGTTGCTGTTGTTGTTGGCATTGAATTTTCGAAAAGAAAAAAGACAAAGAAGAAGAAGAAGAAATATCCAAATATCTAACGCTATTTTTTCGGGGGTTGATTTTTCTAGTGTGCGTGCAACATGAGGAAGATTTTCACCAAAAAGCCAACCTTAAAAGAGGTTAAAAGTGTGCGTGTATGTACATACGTATGTATGCGTGGGTATGTATGTACCTATCTATACTTATATGTATATGTATAAGTATATGGGTATGTATAAGATTCAGGAAGCTGTCAAATGATTGGTAATTAAAAATAAAAGAAAAAAATAAGGAAAAAAATTGAAAAGGAGGAAAAACCCAAATGAAGCAGAGTCAATTGATAAAGAAAATTTACAGTTTCGTGGAAAATGTTTAATACACACCCATATATACATATATATATATATATATATATATATATATATGTGTGTGTGTGCTTACATAATGTGGCATCAATTTAACTTAGGCCATGTTAAGAGGCCTGGCGAGGTAATTGGTTACGAGGGTTAAAGTTGAAGGTTTACTGTGCGTTGGGGTGAGGTGGTGGGGGGGCAACACGGTAGCATGGCTTTAATTTACATTTTTCGGCTAATTTGATTGAGTTCTTGTGTTAGATGTCAAATACCAAATTTGGATATAGGCAAAATTTTCCACATTTTTACTGTCAGTTTTTTGTTTTTGTTTGCTTTTCCTTTTTTTTCTATGCTTTCCATTTGTGTTCGCTTTTCGCTTTTCGGCTTTTGGTTTTTGCTTTTGCCGCTTATACTACATATTTTTGTTAATTTCGTATAATGTGCGGCACAACATGGGTTAATAGAACAGACAGTCAGCTGTCAAACTTGTGCATATACATAGATACATACATACATACACTCGTATGTACATATATACGCATTTATGGATATATATATAGACACTTACTTATATATATGTTCCCCATTCTTCTTCTTCTTTTCTTTGTAATAAATCCAAATACTGTTAATTTGTGGCTTAAACAGCTAAACCAGGGGGGGGGGGGTCACCCAAAGGGGTAGGGGGAAAATATTGATTATAGATAATAGATAAAAAGAAGAAAAAACGGGATAAATAAATAAAAGAGAACATAAAGCTAGCCAAAAAAAAAAACATGCATGTGGCTGCAACAAAAGAACGGCAAGTTTATAAGGAGTTTAGCCAAACAACAACAACAACAATTACAACAAAAAGAGCGAAAAACTTAACTGGAATACATTGCTGGAAACTGAGCTGCAACTGGAACTGGAACTGGAATTGGAACTGGGGCAGCAGCTAAGCGATCCTGCAAACATTTGCACATTCATCATAAAACGAACAAAAAGAAGACAAAAATCAACAACAACAACAACAGCAACAACAACAGCAACATGCCACATAAGGCGGCTATATCATATTAGTTATTGTATGAGAATGTATGCCACAGATATTTGCACACACAAATACATACATCGAAGATACATACATACACAAAACAAAGCTATTGAAAGACAAAGCCTGACAGGCGACTATTGTACGCTGAGTTTTTGGCAAAAAAAAAAATACAATATATGTATATGTATATGAAAAAAATAAATATAAAATTCTCAAGCACTGAAAGATTTTTATTTCTCTTTTCTTGGCGAACAAGGAGCAGCAGATACATACATAGCCATACATATATACATACACATATTATACATAAATGTATGTATGTATTACATATGCATGTATGCATGTGTGTGTGTGTGTGTGTCTGGCCATATACTAGTATGCATGTGTGTGTATATGTATGTAGGTATGTATGTATGTATGCAGTAGAAGAAGAAGAAGAAGCCAGCAAGCACAGCAACAACTATGAATCATGGTAGCAGCTAATGTTGTTCTTGTTGTTGTTGTTGTTGTTATTGAGCAGAAGAAGACGCAACAGCAGAAAAAACATGAAAAAGGCAGCAAGGATTACACGCACACACACACACACACACTCACAGACACTTCGACACTATGTGTGTGTGTGTTTCTACTGTCTTTAATATATCTACAAGATATAGACACACACCAATACATAAGCAGGGAGAGGGAGAAAAAGGGAAAGACTGAGCGAGAGATAGAGAGAAAGACAAAGAGACTGACTGAGAGAGCGAGAGCGAGAGAGAGACGTAGTGAGCAAACAATACAAAGGTACACAATTTCTACCTGGGCAGCGACGTCGTCGTCGATCGAAATCTCTGCCTTTGCCGAAAAATTAAAATTACAGATGGTTGTTGCCTTTGTTATTGTTGTTGCTGCTGCTGTTGCTGCTGTTGCTGCTGTTGCTGGATGAGCATATGTACAGGAAACCAGTTTTATGTTCAACAAACAAACCGCGTAAGAAAAGATGAAAACAAAAAAAAAAACACAAAAAAAAACGCACAGCCAGAACAAACGCGGCAACAACAGCAACATCAGCCAAAGGGCAACAGCGGCAAGTAGAAATTCACAGATACGACTAGTACACTGGCCAAAAAAGTCTACAGCATTTCAAAAAATATAAGCAATATTCATACCTACATACATATAAATAAATCTATGTATAATTATATTAAATGAACTAAACGAGAAATAAAACAAAAACTTAACGAACTTAATGTTTATAATAATTAATGAATAATTTTTAATTTAAGTATTTGAGCCTAGATGAAGAACATTTGCATGTATAACTAATTATACTATACATGTACATATGTACGTATGTATGTATATACATACTTTTCAGTTGAATTTTCTGTTATAATTGCTATAAAAGTTGAATTTCTTTAACTTGAATATTTTTCAAATTTGTCTTAAAGAACTTCTTCAAGTTCAAGAATATTTTTTTTTTTTTTAAACGTTGGAAGAATTCAACTGTATTTCTTTTATGCAATATTTTTGAATTAGTTTCGAAATATTTGTTTTGTTTAAAATGAAGCAAAAATAACTAGCTTCGATTTTTTTTTCTGTGTATCAAAGACGTCGACGTCGACGACGACAACGCCGTGTTATGATGACATAGCCATAGAAAGAGACGCTGCTGCTGCTAGCTGCTATCGCAGTTGCCGGCGCGCCTGCGCGCAACTTCAACTTCGTCTTTGGTTGTTTGCGTTTGCGTATCTTTAAGATACACTCGCTGCGCGCTGCGTGCTGCCCTGACGCTGCTGCTGCTGCTGCCGCTGCCGCTTGTTGTGGCGCGCACTTTTCGTTGCTCGTTTACAATTTCGTTTGCCTCATCTACTTTGTCTGTTTTGTATATATGTATTATACATATATACATGCATATGTATATACACATGCATACATACATATGTATGTACATATAGACATCGATATGTACATATGTTTTGCTTCTTCTTCTTTTTTGTTTTTTGTGGCTATTTACTGCTGTTCCTGCACACATACGACACACACACACACGCACACACACACTGAGCTGGCAACATGTGTGCGTGTTATGCTGCTGCCGTTGTCTGTTTTTTTTTTTTGGCATTTGCCAGATACAGATACTAAGATACTTTGCTTTTTGCTTATGATTTGTTGCCGAGCACTTAAATGTCGCCATAATGGGACACAGCAAGAGATGTGCATATGTATGTACCAGACACACACACACACACATACTAATCTAATCTGTATATGCACACGCATACATGTATGTATGTATGTATGTATCTATGTTCATTACAATCGTTACAATCCTTGCAGATTTCTGATTTCATCTAAATATATTTATATAACATATATATTTATATAGTATAGCATATAGGACCGATCCAACATAAACCGAACTCGCTGTGGGCTTTATCTGTGTACATACATATACATATGTATGTATATAGAATATAAAGCATACTTCTATATGTATGTATGTATGTATGTATGTATGTGCACATGTTGTTTTCTTGCTTGTCGAACGAAATACAAAAAAAAAAAAACACACACACACACACATAAAGTAAAAACATCGTTGCTAAAAATTCGCCTCACCCCTCCCCCCTGCGACTCTTTGTCTTTACGTTTCGTCTGGGGACCTCTTAACGCTGTGAACTGCGCTTAAGTAAAAAGATTTAAACACACGCACGTAATTTCCCTGGAACTAACAACAACAACAACGAAAACAACAGTAACAACAAAATGTAAGAAACAACTAAAACAACACAAGAGAGAAAAACATAAATAAATTTCAACAAAAATAATTAACAAAATTAACCAGAAGACAACGCTTTAACAAATCTAAGCAATCTTTTTAATGCCCTACGCAATGCTAACCAGACTTAAAAGAATTAAAAAATTTCTTGTATAATTTTGTAAATAGTTTAAACAATCTGCAAACGTTAATTAATTATAATAATTAATTAAAAAGAAAAAACGAACTATTTCTGCATTTTTATGAGATATAAACAAATGCATGACCACACACAAATATCAAATAGTTTCAATTGTTGAAGGCCATTTCCTATTACCTAAGCAGATATCCTGTTAAAACCGTTAACAGGTTTTAGCCATATTTAACTTATAGCTGAAATTAAAAGCAAATTTACTGACAAAAAAACCTAAAACATAATTTATAGAGTATTCTCTGGGCTGTGTTTGTGATTGTTTAAATTATGATAAATAATAAAAACCATAATACATACATTGTAAATTCCAAGCCAACTGAAATAAAACAAAAAGTTTAAAATAAACAAATGACTACAAAATAAAACATAATTATTAACTCTTTTTTTTTGGTTTGAAACATTTTCAATAATTTATTTTTTGTTTTGTTTTTTTTTTATATATATATATATATAGGTTTGCTGCTCGCGACAGCTTTAGGTCTTGTCTGTTTTTTATTTTGTTTGTTTTTAATTTCTTTCAGTTATCGGCTAAGCATATAGCTAAATATATATTTATGTTTATATATTGTTTAATAATTTGTTGCGCTAATTACACACAATGAAAAAAAAATCGATTAAATACAGTACAAAAAAATTACAAATACATTTATGCATAAAGTATATTTAGATTCTTAGGTTAGCTAAGAGGAAGGAATTTTGTGTTTAACATTACCAAAAAAAAAAAAAATTATAATAAAATTATAATAATAATTATTATAATAATAAAATTAATAAGGTTTAAGTAAAAGGTATTTTTTTTTCATTTTCTTATTTTGAGTATTTCGAACATGTAGTAAAATATAATGAAATAATAAAGTTTTTATTATATAATTACTTTTTGTTTGCGATTTTTATATAATTTGTAGATCATTTGCATCAAACATGCATAAATTAAAATTTAGTTATAATTACAGTTTATTTAATTAAATAAAAAAATTAAATTAATTATAAATCATATATACATATATATCTTTGTATATATAAACATATATGTATATATATACACATATACATATATGTATATATACATAAGTATATGCATATGAAAATAAGTGTAATTATATCCCTGATTTTGTGTTCGTTTTGTGTTTAGTTGCTGTTCAATTTGGCTTTTGTAGGCTAGTGTATCTCTACATACGTATATGTATATGTATATAGATATATACCACATATATATATATATGTAAACACTATATACTTATTAATTGGCATTGCGTTAAATATTTATATGGCATTTTTAATGGTTTACAGGAATATAGAAACAACAACAATCACAACAACAATAATAATAATAATGTTACAAAAACAACTAAAGTATACTACAGAGAAAAAAAAAAATATATATATATATATGTATGTACATATATAAATATACATATCTGTATCGCTGCATTTGAATAATACGTAAATAAAGTTGTATTTTTTTAATGATTTATTTTAATATACAAATATATATGTATATATATATATATATATACACTTTTTTTTATTTAACTTGGTTTTTGCCCTGATTTCGTAAGTGTGTGTGTGTTGGTATGTGTATATGCATGTTGTGTCTTTTAAGCGTTTCTTTTGCTTTCTTTCTATCATATTTTTTTGCTTTTGCTTGCATTGTTTCTTATGCTGAGGTATGCGCGGCCCTTATACAAAAAAAAAAAAAAAAATGAATACTAAATACAAAACAATACAATAATAATAATAATACAATAATAATAATACAATAATAATAATAATAATAATAATAATCATAACTCGATTTAACACAATATTACAATGTATATTTTAAAATGTATAATTAAATTAAATTTGCTGCTACAACAATTAGGAATTTCGACATAAAAAAAATATATATATATCTAATTTCTAGTTTTATATAATATAATTATTATTTCTTAACATTTTGTTTTCTTGTTCTTTTTTTTTTTTTTTTTGATATATATGGCAAATTCTAATTAGAGCTCAACTGAGTGGGTAAATGTCCTGAAATGCGGCACGCTTTGTAATAATAATACAAATTTAAAAAAAAAATATTAAATTAAAAAAATTTAAAACAAAAATATATTGCAACAATTGCCATCAGCTTGAGCTTGAAAAAATATTTTGTACAATTTAATCGGTGGAATCAGCAAAAAAAAAGAATATAATAATAAAAAAAAATAATGTATTTTTGTTAAGCTTTTTTCTGTTTTGTTGTATTCAATTTTTGTGCAATATCAAAGCTTGGCACATTTAAGAACAATCACCGGCATCGCTTAAGCCCTCCCACCCTGTGATATCCCCTCCCGCCCGTTATAATTAGGTACCCCAACCCTTGGCAACAACCCTTCCCCCCATCTACCCCCAACCCTCCTTTTGTTTATAATTAATACAATTCAATATCCTTCTCAATGTGATACTCTTCCGCAAACTCCTCTTCATATTCATTCTTAATCTCAACAAATTCATTTTTAATCAAATGATGATCGCGACTTAGCAACAGTTGCTGCTGCTGCTGCTGCTGCTGTTGCTGTTGCTGCTCATCATCATCCTCGTCATCTTCGAGCAGGCTATCTTCGTCGACGGACACATCGTCCGTCGTCAGCTTGAGAGCTGTTGCTGTTGTTGTTGCTGTTATTGCTGCTGCTGTGGTTGCTGCTTTTATTGCAGACAGCCGAAAAGCAGTTTTAATACCACCAACGGCAGCGGCAGCAGCAGCGGCAGCGACAGCGGTTGCATCAGCAGCGGCAGTTGCAATTGTTGTTGTTGCACTTGCCGTGGCTGTTGCAGCAGCGGCTGCAGCTGCTGCTGCGGCAGCTGCTTTTTTACCAACAACACGCGGACGTGTGTGCGTCTCGAGATGCTTGCGGAGATGATCCTTGCGGCAGAAGCCCTTTTCACAAATATCGCACATGTGCTGCTTGAGACCCGTGTGTATCGCCTCGACGTGGCGCCGCAAATCGGTTTTATGATGGAATTGCTTGGGGCATATCAGGCACTTATGCGGCTTATCCTGTGTACGATGCCTGCCCAAATGTGTCGTATAGACATCCTCGCTCTGGAAACGCTTGCCACACTTTTGACAGCGATATGGATACTCACCAGAGTGAAAGCTCTTGTTGTGCTGCGTCAGATAACAGTTTTTGGTGAACTCCTTGTCGCATTCCAAGCATTTAATGCGACCCGATGGCAACGTTGTTGAATGTGGCGATGTTGAACCAATGCTGCTGTTCCGTCGACGTTTACTCGCTGGTTGTACAACTGTTGTTGCTGCTGTTGTTGTTGTAGCTGCTGCTGCTGTTGTACTCGTTATTGCGGCAGCACGGCGCTTTTTTGGCAACACTGCAACAGTTTGTTGCAACTGTTGTTGTTGCTGTTGTTGTTGATGATGCTGCTGTTGCTGTTGTTGCAACTGTTGCTCTAGTTGATGTTGCTGCTGCTGCTGCTGTTCAAGTTGCTGCTGCTCAAGCTGATGCTGCTGCTGTTGCTGCTGCAACTGATATTGCTGCTCCAGTTCGTATTCCTGCAATTGCTGCTGTTGATGTGCCATGAGCGTCGCCATGTCCAGGTCCAAGGCTGGCGTTGCACGCGAACTGCTAACGGTTGGTGAATACGGTGTGGGCGTGGCTAACAGTGTTAATGTCGTTGACGACGATGACGGTGGCAGCAGCGGTCCAGCATGTTGCGCCTCCTGTTGTGCCTGCAACGCCGTTGTCAATGTATGCACCGGCGGTAAATCGCCCTCCTGCGGCGAACGCTGTGCGGCAACCGAATAGGGCGATAGCGGCGCATATGGGGCAAAGAGGGAGGCGGGCATCAGCTGTAAGATCTGGCCATCGCTGGTATACGCATCATATGCAGCCGCCTCATTACCAATAATAGTGTGATAGCTCATTGTGTGCTCCAGCACCGGCGGCAGTTGCTGGTAACATGGCAGGGTGCTGATGTTGCTGCTGCTGGTGCTGCTGTTGCTGGTGATGTGCGGCTGCAGCAGCGGCTGCGGCTGCAGCTGCAGCGGCAGCAGCTGCGGCGCTGTGGTGGTGGTGATGGTGGTGATGTGCGGCTGCTGCTGCTGCAGCAGCGGCTGTGGCGGTGGTGTGCGAGTGCTGCTGATGATGTTGTTGCTGCTGCTGTTGTTGCTGCTGTTGCTGTTGGTGTTGCTGCTGTTGGTGTTGCTGTTGTTGTTGTTGCTGCTGCTGCTGATGATGCTGCTGCTGCTGTTGACCGTATTGCTGTTGGCCAAACTGCTGCTGCTGTTGCTGCTGTCCACCACCGAGACCGACGCCGCCTCCAGCAACAGTTGCTGCTGCGGCGACAGCGGCTGTTGCCCCAGATAATGGTGCGCCGGCAACGGCGGCTGCATAGTGGTGCACTCCATGTCCATATTGGTGGGGGTGTGCGTGTGGGTGGTGTGGGTGTGCGTGTGCGTGTGGGTGGTGGTGGTGGTAATAACCGGCTGCTGCTGCGTGCTGATGTTGTTGCACTGCAGCATATTGCTGTGCTGCATATCCAAAGCCAGCATGTTGTAATCCATTCCCATAGGCGGCAGCAGCGCTGCCATAGGCGGCGGCGGCAGCAGCGGCGGGGTGCGTGAGAAATCCATTGCTTGCTCCTGCTGCTGCTGCTGCAGCGGCAGCAGCTGCTGTTGCTGGTGATGGTGGTGGTGGTGGTGGTAAACCGGCTGGGGGTAAATAGTAAGGGGCGAGTTGCTGTTGCTGCTGCTGTGCGTGCTGCTGCTGTTGTGATATTGCCGCGACAGCAGATAGCTGACCTGTTGCTGCTGCTGTTCCGCCGATTGCTGCTGCTGCTGTTGCTGGTGATGATGTGCCAGTAAGACGTGATGTTGCTGATCCTGCTCCTGTTGTTCCCCCACCTGCTGCTGCTGCTGCTGCTGCTCCACCTCCTCCTCCACCACCTCCTGCTCCTCCTCCGGCAAGTGCAGATGCTGCCGTTGCTCCTGTTCCATGTCCATTACTGAGTTGTTGCTGTCCTCCATTTGTTCGCTCTTTATAGCTATGACTGTGGCTGTTGTTGTTGTTGTTGGTGTTGTTGTTGTGTTGTTGATTGTTGTTTTGTTCAGCAGGCCCCTCATTTGGGAGGACGGCATTTGTGTGATGTTGTTGTTGTTGGTGATTGGTGCGGAGGGACCTGCTAGCCCGTTTGGGTGACCGTTTAAAACGGAATTATGTTGCTGCTGCTGGTGGTGGTTGCTGCTGTTGTTGTTATTATTATTATTGTTGCTGTTGTTAGCATGCTGTGGTGAAGCGTTTGTCGTCGATTGCACTTGTTGCTGCTGCATATTGTAGCCATGGTAATGCCCATGCCCATGCCCATGCCCATGCCCGTGTCCGTGTCCATGCCCATGCCCATGCCCATTGCTTGTATAACCATTTGTGGCAACCAATTGCTGCTGTGCTGTGGGCGACGGCGAAGCCGAATATTGCGACATGGCGGCGCCCACCTGTACGCCCGTCGCACCACAACCCCCACCGCCATAGTCCGGCGGACTTCTGGGCGGTTCTGGTGGTTGTACAGGCGCTGGCGGTTCTTGTGTTGCTGCCGCCGCCGCAGCAGCCGCGGCCGCTGCAGCAGCAGCTGCTGCTGCTGCATTCCCGCGACGACTTGTCTTTGTTACCGGATCCCTAGACGGATGATGATGCGCCGATATCGGCAATGTAGCCGGATCGGGCTGACCACTAGATTTGACTGCGTTCTTATGCAACGTGGTATTATAATGGCGCTTCAAGTGGCCCGAACTGGTGAACCACTTGTTGCAGGCGGTGCAATTATAGGTCTTTGGTCTTCGCGCCTCATTCGACTTCCATGTGGCCGCCTTGGCGGTCAAACTGTTGGCGGGCAACACTGAACTGGAGCTTGGCGGCTCAAAGCCGCGATAGGGCGCCGTTGCAGCACCAGCGCCACCGTCCTGTGGCCCAACGCCGCCAGTTGTGGTGCTGGGGAACTCAGCGGGACTGGTGGCCATTTGGGCGCCAGTCACTTCAGCCGCCGTCGGATCAAACGATTTGTCCACATAATGCTGAGAGTCTGCATATTCTGACTTAATCATGGCGTATTCCTGCTTGATGGTAACTTGGTGATATGGCGATTGCTTCGGTGAATAATATGGCGATTTATCAACTAAAGGTTGCATATACGGTGGCAGACCCTCCGTTGAGGTCAGCAGCTGTGGCTGCGTCTGTTCCCAGCTATGCAGCGCCCTCTGCTGCATTGATTGCATCGAATGCAGCGGATCTGGCAATGCCAGTGGCAAACCACCAACAACTGTCTCATGTTGATGTTGCTGCTGCTGTTGTTGCTGTTGCTGCTGCAATAGCTGCTGATGATAAACCATTTTCTGTGAATCCAAATCAAGCAATTCGCCGCTGGCTGCTGCCGCCGCCGCCGCTGCTGCTGCTGTTGGCGTCGGCATCTCCTCCTTGATGTAAGGCGAACTGGCATAGCCGCTGCTGCCGTATGGCGATTCACCGTGAACATTGGCAATATGCTCCTGCAGTTCCGATTCATTTGTTGTTAGGATGCCACATTTTTTGCACTGTAACTTGCAACCACTGCCACTGCCACCATTACCGCTACCGCTGCCGCCGCTGCCACCACCACCTCCTGGCGAGCTGGGCGTCTGTGCTGCGCTGCTCAACTGTAAATGCGATGACGTCGATGTTGGACTGCTGCTGCTAACCACACGCGGACTCATTGCTGCTGTTGCTGTTGTGCTAACCGAGCTGCCAGCAACAACAGTTGCTGCTGCTGACTCATCGACAACAGAAGCAACCGATGACGCGGCGCCAACTGATGTTGGCAGCACCGAAGTCGGCTGTTGTAAATATGGATGATAGCGCACACCAGAGGCTTTACTGTAGTCACCATATGCGCTGCCATAATCTGCGGCGCTCTGCTGCTGCTGCTGTTGCTGATAGAATTGCTCGTAGCTGTTGATATAGCTGCTGGCGTAACTCTGCTGTTGCATATCGTTGGCAAAGATGGTGTTGTAAATTTGTTGCTGCTGTTGCGGCTGCAGTTGAGCCAACTGTTGTTGTTGCGACAGCTGCTGTTGCTGCTGTGCGCTGGCTGCGTACATGTGATGTGTTGCATACGGTTGATGCGTTATTCCCGACACCTGCTGCTGCTGCTGTTGCTGTTGCTGTGCATCGGCCGACATTAGCGTTTGCTGTTGCTGCTGCTGTTGTTGTTGCTGTTGCTGCTGCTGCTGCTGTGTTGTTGGCTGCGGTGTACTTGGCTGATTATCACTGGAATCGGCGGCGGCGCTAATTGTTGCATTTGAATTTGCATTTGGCGTTGCCGGTGCGCTGCCGCCAGAGCCAGAGCCTGCAGCAGCAACAGTTGTGCCTACTGCAGCTGCAGCGGCTGCTGCTGCTGAAGCTGTTGTTGCTGTTGTGCCACCACCACCGCCGCTATCAGTGGCACTGCTGCTTGAGGCAAGCGCCTCTGCCGCATGCAGTGGCGGCATTTCACTTTTGATGCTCGCCATATAACGCTACATAAGTCGTTGACGTTTGCGACTGCGTCGGCGTCACGCTGCTGCTCATGTGGCCCGTTTCTTGCGTACTTTTTATTTTCTTTGATTTGTAGGTTAAAAAACAACGTTTGCTGCTGCAGCTGCTGCTTAAACTGCCTGCGTTGTTGTTGTTGTTGTTGTGATTCTTGTTATTGTTTATGTTTATCTGCTGTTGTAGTTGTTTTTGTAGTTGTTTTTGTTGTTGTTGTGGTTCGTTGGCTGTTTTGCCGCTCGTTTTGTTTTATTATACTTGATTTGATTTATTTGTTGTTTGCTTTTGGTTTTTTTTTTATGTTGATTTTCGTTATTTTTTTTTTTTTTGTACTGCAATTAAATATTACATCATTTATATTAATTTCGATATTTAATTTTATGCATCTTAATAAGTAATGCACAAACACACACACACACATACACTGGCCCTTATCTGATGTTTGCTAACAGTTTTTAATGTTTGCTTTTGTTTTTTGCTTTGTTTTGTTTGTTTACTTTGATTGTTTTTGCATGCAGTTTTTTCTCTCTTTCTCTCTCTCTCTTTAATTTACAAATTCAAAGTCAGAAGAGCACACAAGAGTGGCTATAAAAAAAAAATTAGAAAAAAAAAACAAATCACACGCTTTTGCCTTTTGCTTTTGTTATCACCAATTATGTTTTTCGTTTTTGAAATACATTTAAAAAAAAAAAAAACAAAAACAAAAGCAAACAAACATAAAAAAAAGTAGACAAATACAAATCTGCATGCGCTTGCGATGTTATTTTTATGCAGCTGTTAAGGATCAGTTTTATTTACAGTGCTGTTAATAATGCAGCTGCTGATATTCACAGTATAATTTTTTGCACACATGCATACGTACATTCATATGTATGCGTATTCATGTGTATGTCTTTAATTATTGTTTTATGAATTATATTCAAAACCGATCAAGAGAACAATTGCATTTAAGTTTAGCATTCACACACACACACACACACACACACGCAAAAAAATGTTGTATTCTTTTTAATAGTATAAAAACAATTAATGAATATGATATTTGCAAAGATTATGTTGATTACGATTACGATTATGATCATTATCATTTATCTTTTTATCGCCATTTTCGCTATTTTTGTTGGCCTTTGGTAATTTTTTTTTTGTTGCTTACTTTTATCTGCGCCTTCGCTTTGATTTCTGCAGTTTATGTATTTTATTTGATTTTCTTTTTTGTTTTGCGGCTTGCTCCGTCTCTTCGCTTCTTCTTCTTCAACCGAACACAAAACAACTGAAGAATAATAACATAAAAAAAAGAACTACCGAACCGAATAACTTTTAAAGAACTGTTGATTCTTTTTAACTTTGTGCGTGTCTTGCTTATTTTTTTTTCGAATTTAGAATTTTGATTTAGTCAAAGAGCGAAATAATTTCGTTTCGCTTTCGCCTGCTGTTTCGCCGGTAAATTTTGTTTTTGTTTTTTTGTTACATTACATAAATTAATATCAACGATCACTTCTTTTATATTATTAATTTCTTTTAATCAAGTGGGTTTATAACAGAAAAAAAATTGTTTACAAACACAAGTATAAAACAATATAAAACGCGTTAATTATAGTTAAAACTTTTCTTTTTAATTTTTTAGTTCTTTTAGTCCGAAATTGTTTTTGTTTTAGCCAAAAATGTTGCCAAAAATTTTGTTGTTGATCTTGCCGTAATTATTATTTTTGTTTTTTTAATTTTATATAAAGAAAATTAAACAAAAAAGGGCGCCAAAAGCTAAAATAGCCGCTCCGCTCCGTTCGCACGCTTCGTCGCTTATTCGCTCGTGTCCTTCTTTCTGCTACGGCGTTCCAAATACAAATGACGGAACGGAATTGTGTTTCCAAATACAAATGACCGACGTGCATGCGGCATTCTGGTAGCAGCAGCGGCAGCGACAGCGACAGCAACATCGACAGCAACAGCCATAGCAGAAGCGACAGAAGTAAACACACACGTACGCACATATACATATGTGCGCATAAAGCAGCAGCAGCGCTGTTGCTAGCGTCGCTGCCGCTGCTGCTTGTGCGTACGTGTGTGTGTGTGAGTGTGTGTGTGTGAATGCTCGTATGTGTGCTATGTACAGCATCGACGGCGTTTATATATGTGCGAATGTATGTATGTACATAGCTTGCGTATTGTGTTTTCGCTGACGCCGACGTTGACGTTGACGCTGTCGCTGTCGCTGCCGTCGTAGCCGCTTTTGCTATCTCTTTCTCTAGCTGCATTTGTTTTTGGCTTTGCGCTGTTTTTGCATTTTGTCTTTGCATTTCATTTGCTTTTTTATTATATTTATATTATTATTTATTTATTTCGTTTTTATATCTACAGATACAATATACAAAATAAAAAATAAAAATTTAAACACACGAAAAGAAAAAAAAAAACGGATAACACGTTGTGTCCACTTTGGTCATTTAGAGCTGTTTTTGAGTTGCCAGGCTCGTATCTTCCTAGTATAGTTCAGCCAACGGAATTCGGCTTGTAGAGCAGCTGAAAATTTCAAATAAATTTTATTGAGACGTTAGTCTTGTAATTGCATAAAATGTGTAAGAACAACAAAAGAGAATCGCACATCAAGAATCAACAGATGTTTCATTTTTATTGTGTTAGATTTGTCCGTGAATTCCAGCGATTAAGTTTTAGTTAAATTAGTTCTATTAGCCCTTAATTAGCTAACATTCCAGCTTTATTAACCAGCTTGACTCACTCACATGCACAGAGACTGAGTGAGACTTAGAGTCTGAGATTCAACCGTATAAACGTCCCCCTCACACTACTAGCCTAATTTCTTCTCTTCCTCTGTTTCTGGTTTTTTTTTCTCCTTTTGTTTTTTTTTTGTGTTTGCTATTTTAAGGGGTGTCTCTGGTCTCATAAAACTTGTCAACGCTTTAAAATTAATAAACCCAACTTTTATGCATAGCATAAAAATGAAAAATAACAACAGAAACAAAAACTAAAAATAGATATACTACACACACACACACACACACACAGATACATACATTTATGTAAAAAGGGTTCGGATTCAGCTTCGGGTTCAGGCTGGAACTTGCGGATTCAGATTCGGTTTAAACTAATTCAGGATTTGGGCTTTATTTTAAGTTTTTAGTTAGAGTTTCGTTGGCTAATGTGGAAACATGTGAAAATGCCCAAAAGTATTTAAAAAACTCATAAGATAAATGCACGCAAATTGCTCTCAAATACAGATACACAGATGCAGATACGGATACCGGATACGCCGAACTTAAGGCATGGACTAAACGAAATGAAACGAAACGAAACGCTATGTTTACTGCGGGGGCCACGGGCAAGAGTTGTGTTAGAGGGGGTGGACTGGGACAGAGAGGCACACCGAAAATTTACATACATGATTGTCATAAAAAATCAGCAAGCAAATTGTCAAATCCCTAAACTGACAATAAAACAATAAAGAAGACGACAACGCAGAAGACGAAGGCAGCCAAAGTATGGGCACAAAACGGGCCGCAAGTTTAAGAAATCTTTCTCTTCTTTCGCTCTCTCTCTCTCTCTTACTTGTTTTCTGTGTTTCTTTTTTTTTTCGTGTGTGCCCTAGTACAGTATTTGGGGGATAACAGGAACTGATATACAGTAAGTTATATACAAACATACAGCCATACATACAAACATATGTATATATAAGACATACATTTATTATGAAAACTGTTTTAAAAAATTTTATCAATTTTCTCAACAAAGAAATCACGTTACAGTTTTCATAAATATGTATGTATGTACGTGTATATGGTCAATAGTAAATTTTAGGTCCTTAATATATATATTACGTAAACACACTCACATGCATATTTTCGTATTCTCAATACTATGTTCGTTCTTTTTTTGGCAGTTTAAATATTGCTAACTATAACTATAAATATATGACTATAAACAAATTAATATGAAATACATTCACATATTAATTTATTTGCATAAATATGCATATGTATGGGTGTACATACTTATATTTATTAAATAATGTGTTAAAATAATAAAGTGTTTCATATGGAGTGTTCACTGTATACAAATGTATGTATGTACATAAACATATACGTATGTATGTATATAAATATGTACAATATACATACATACATATTTATGTACATACAAATGTATGTATGAATGTGTTTGTATGCGGGCAACAAAACAGTGAAGTATAAGACAAGGCCAAAGAGTATAAGATACGTCCACATGTATTGTACATATGTACATACATGAATACATACGTATGCACAAGAAGAAGAGACGAATAGAAGCAATTATAATCATAATAGCAGCAACGCTAGCAGAGACTGCAAATAAAAACTGGCTATTGAGGTACGGATATTCAGCCCAAAGACAGCTGATACGGCTGCTGCTGCTGCTGCTGCCGCTGCCGCTGCGACTATGTACGATTGAGACTGCTGCAAGCGGCTCAAGTGAGCATCGCATCGGGATTAAGCAGTTTAATGGCGCATTTATGACACGCAACTGTTGCGTTGCGAGGGCGCAGACGCAGCCGCAGACATAGCCGTTGCCGCAGGTAGAGCCATCGTAACCGTTGCCGCTGCCATCGCCGCTGCCTAACTCAAGACTAATTACAAGGTGCGTGTATAGCGTCGGCAGAGAGACCTTGCGTGTCAGCGTCAATCACAGCGAGCGATTGAAAGTCCTTAATGCGTGTCCAGTGTCCAGCTCTCACTCTCACATTTCTCTCTTTCCCCGTTTTTATACAACATGCATATGTACACATGCACATACTTCGTGTAGCTACTTTAATACTTGCGTATAGGTATGTGTGTGTTTGTATGTGTGTATGTGGCAGTTAATGACTTTTTAATTGAGCGCGTACAGCTGTCATTGTCAGCGCCATGACTTTTTAATTACGTGAGAGCGCGCCACTACTAGACACCAGTAAGAGAGAAAAAACAAAATGAGAGCGTGAGTAATAGAATAAATGAGTTTGGCCAGCGGGAATAAGAGAATAGTATGAATAAAAGCATAAGCCGATGCTGATGCTGATACCGATACCGATGCCGATGCCGATGCCGATGTCGATGCCAATGCCGCAGCCCCAACTAGAGCCTGAACTTCGTTTTTGACTGTATGTAGTTGTTGCTGGCACATTCAGCTTCTGCTTATGTAATGCGAGCGCCACTCTGCCAAAGCCGTTGGCGCCGCCGCTGGTATCGGCGTCGCAGCATATTGCTCTCTGGCTTTGTATGACTCACATTCACATGGCTCAGGGCCAGAGCCGTTGGCTCCACTCCCTGTTTCACCGCGCATACCGTATCCCCACCCTTAACCGTCGTCGTATGGTATGGTATTATGGCGTTGCGGCTGCGCCGTTTGTTGTGGTTTCTCTATGCCTTTGGCCGTTGTACATTATATTGTTGTTTATTTTTATTTATTTATTTTTTTCGCTAAAGCCGGGTTGGAGTTCGCTCTGTCTTTTTTCTCCTTTATCTTTTTTTATATTATGTATTATTATTTTTATTATTATTATTATTATTATTGGTGTTGACTGCGGCAGCGTTGTTAAAGACACACATTTATACATACATACACACACGAATGTCTTTACATGCATACAATGTACATATGTATTTACATACTTCTTTATTTACTATATGTATGTGTGCGTGCGTGTGTTTATATGGTATATGTGGTACGTGCATATACATACATATGTACGCATGCATGTGTAAGCGGCATTTATATTCGTCGTGTTAAATTTCTGTTAAGTTGGGTCAAAGCATTTAATTAGCATGGCGATTATAGGAAATAAAATAAACATACAATATCGCCATATCAAAAGTTGTAATTTTAAAGACTTACATACAATATGAACGCAATTTTGCGGTATGTCCTTATAACATGAACTGAAGACCGATATAATTATTAATTATTATTTATTTCAGCAACTTCAAAATAACAATAGTTCAAAAATAAGAATTAATTTACATATATATGTCTGTACATTGTATTAATAATTTACATATGTACAGACGCAAATATATAAAATGAAATTAAAATTTCTACTATGTTATTTGCAAATAAATAATTTTTCCATTAAATTTTTGGCACATATGTTGACAAAAAAGGAGAAAAAAAATATTGTTGCAAATAAAAAAGGATTTTGCGACTTGGTACATAAGTATTATATGTATAGTATGTATGTATGTTTCTTAAAATGTAAAATACCATTCCTGTCATCCATACGTATGTAAGGACATATATAAATGTATGTTATGTATGTATGATCATATAGTATGTAGACGCGTGCTTAAAACGATCTCTTGATTGAATGTACATACATTTCCATATACATATTATAATTTGAATCAATTTCAAATTCATAACTTTACTAAAGGGGCCCCTCTTGAATTGAAGCTTAACTTGCCCTATTTATACTACCATAAGTATAATAATTTGGTAATATTCATATGTACATATGTACATACATACATACATACATATATACTATTTAAGTATATTTATTTTATAAGATCTTATGAATAATGTGTTCTGTGTTCATGTGTGTTTATGTATGTACATATATACATATATGTACATACGTACACGCACTTGCGCTGGATATTGCATGTATGTATAGTATGTATGTATGTATGTTTGATCTGTTTACTCTTCACACGATGACAATTGTAAATTACACAAAGAGAATTTTTGAAAAAACCAAACTTTTCTTAATACATATTATTATACTTATATAAACTTTAAGGATAAAAAGAATATGTATAAAATAAATAAAATTTTTCACAAATTCATACGATAATTAACCATATCTTTGTGAAGAAGATCTGATCTTTTGAAAGAAAATAATACAGTTCAATATTTTTGCTAATTTAAGAGTAATTAGTTTGGCTCAGATTATACAAATTGGGTAAAAGGTTAATATATATTATATTTAAATACCTATATACACACATACCCTAAGTATACATGTATGTATATTTACAATACTTGAACAAGATAAGATTAATAAAATGTATATATATGTATGTGCATATATGCAATATGTTCTCATCATTTAATTGTTTTTAAATTTGGAATATTATGAAAATAATTTTAATTAATATTTTTCTTGAAGACAATTTATTACTTGTTAATTTTCGCTCAGTGTATGACTTGTTGTTGTTGTCTTGATGTTTACGTTTGCACAATATTTTCTTGGCTGGTTTCTGCTGTATGTTTTTTTTAAATTTTTTTTTTTTGTTTTTTGTTATTTGTTTTCTTCGTCGTCTTTTTGTTGTTTTTGTCGGTTTGTTTTCTTAACACTTCTTCGAGCTGTGACTCCGTCTTTAGCTCTCATTTGCATATTTCTTAGAGATTTGCTATTGTGAGGGTGTGCAGTGTAGGGGGCGAACAAGGGGACGAGATTCATTGCCAATTTTTTTTATTTTTTATTTTTGGTATATGTACATACATGTGGGAACCACACAGAAGCCAAAGACGAAGCCGAAGCCAAGCGCACAAACCCAAACGGAGAACGGAGCAAAATAGCCAAAAAGTGCTGCGCCTAACGGCTCGATCAGATGGTTGGAGGGTGAAAAGTGAGAAAACGCTTACTAATACATACTTATAGATGTATATAAAAATAAATGCATATGTATGTACGTACAAATATGTACAGATGTATGTTTGTGTGTATGTATTGAAAGAACTAAGCCAAACCAAAACAACAAAACGAATGACAAATGCTGCTCAATCATAATTGAAAAATGCACGTTGGCAGCAATAACAACAATAACAGCAAAAGCAACACGCAAAAGTAATGGGAAAGACAACAAAACGGAGCGACAGAAAAAACAGCAGATGCACGACGCACAAAAATGCCAACACACGCACGCAAACACAAACGCAAATACAGATACATAAGCATGTTCATATATGTACACGTGTGCATGTGCATACAAACATGCACGCATACATGCGCATATGTGCAAGGGACAGGAATTGAATTTTAAAGGAATTCAATTTGAAATGCAAACAATGCAACAGCCACACATGAGCACACACACACACACACACACGCACGTGTGTACACACATACATGCATTTTACATAAACACGCTGTTAAACATGCCAACGCATTGCGCGCCAACTGCAACAAAATGGCAATGGAACGTCAACGAGAACGTCAACTGCGACTGCGACTGCGACTGCGACTGCGACTGCGACTGCGGCTATGGCTGTGGCTGCGAATGCGACTGCTAAATGAGCAAAGGCAAGCGCATGCAGTTGTACTAGAAAACTAACTACTGGGTAGGAGAAGAGAGTTCGTGTGTAATGAATGCTAGTTAGTTGCCGAGGGTTGTAAAATGGCTGGCAAAAATTGTGCAGCGCTGTTAACGTCAGCAGCATGAAACGCTGCGAGCTCTGCTTGCGCCTGTTGTGCGTGCCTAATCTGCAGTGCTTGTTGTTATTGTTCGTGCTGTTGCTATTGCTGCTGGCAGTCGGAGCATTTTGCAAATGCAATGCATGCGCAACATGTGTGATGCATATACACATATACTCAAGCGTGCATACACACACACACACACACACAAGCAAACATCCATACATATAGTTACATATATGTATCTTGCTGCGTCTCCTTTGTGTGCTCTAATTCTGAAATTATATCGCGCATATCGTGTATTTTAGTTTGGGTTTGGGTATTTTCTTTTTATTTTCCGTTTTTTCTTCTTCTTCTTCTTTGGTTTTATCTTGTTCTTTTGGTTTGCCTTTTGCACGTTTATGGCTTTTTTATGGAATAACCTTTGTATAAAATGTAAACAAACCCGCCCTTTATCCCAGCAGTAGCAGTAGCAGAAGCGGCTAAAATAACAACAACAACATCCACAGCAAGAACATATGATAACAGCGTTCTATAACAACATGTTGCTGCAGCCGCCAAGGACAACAAGTGCATTTGAATTTGAATTTGCATTTGAATTTGCATTTGTGTTTGCTGTTATTTTGCTGTTAATTCTAGTTGCAGCAAAGTTTGTTTGTTTTGCTGTTATCCTTTTCGCTTTTAAGGGGTAAAACATTTATTTAAAAATTTTGCAGGAGCATTTTTGCCAAATCCTATAATAGTATTTTCAATTTGTTTGCCTTGTCATTTATTTATGTATTTATTCTATTGTCATTTACTCAAAGGCAGGCAGCATGATGCTAGCAAATTGTTGTGTGGTTTCAATTTGAATGGGGGCAACATGGGATGTTGTGGCCGACACTTGTCAAAACTTGACTGGCATTTGTTGTCTAACTGTACTTTTGTTAAGCTCTCACACCCACACACACACACACTCACACACAACACGCTCGCCTATTAATACTACACATACTTACATACATGTATAGATACTTACATATGCATATGTACATATGTATGTATGTATATGTACAAATACAAGTTAAGGCTGCCCATACACATGCGCCAACTTTTAATCATTAAAAATTGTAACTGTTATTAATATTTAAGGCTTTACATAAACGCACACATACACACACACGCATACACGCATCGAATGGGCAACTAACCATGTCCATGTTCACATTATGTTCTGTTACATACACACACCCAAACATTAACACACACACACACACACATCCATAGCACATACATACATATAAAGCTTAATTGCAAGCCATCGTGACCGTTGTGTTTCTCCTTCTTCTTTTTCTACTTCTGCTACTTTGCCTTTCACGCTCCCCTCCCCCCTTTCATTTTGCTGACTCTAAAATATCCAAGCGCCAATTTAAATTTAATATCGACGCGCGCACACACACAAATGCACAAATACACAAATACATATGCACGCATAAGCCACCACCACATGGCGCACGCACATACGCACACACACAAACTAGAGAGCGCTTGGGCTGGACAGACAGAGAGTGAGAGAAAGAGAGAGTGTGAGAGAGAGAGAGAGGGTGAGAGCGAGAGAGTGTGTGTGTGTGTGAGAGAGAGAGCGAGCTAGTGAGTGAAAGTGAGTACTGGGCTTCAGTTTGCTGCTTTCTCGTTTCTCGTAAATCTATTTGGCACATTCATGCATAAAGTATTTAGTATCTTTGAGATACCTTTTTAACCGCATGGCAACTACACACACGCTGCCCACACACGTATGTATGTATGTATATGTATTTATTTATACGTGCATACATACATACATACATACACACAGACATACACACATACTTATGTGCTCAGATGACAGTGTAAAGTTCATATGGCAGCCAACCAAAAGCGCGGACATTGAAGCAAAAGCACAAAGATGGGCGCCAAATGTTGACGACGCAGCAGCAGCGACGGTCGCGGCGTAACGTCCAACACTTTCAATTGCGATTGGGCATCGATGTATGTGTGTGTGTGTGTGTGTGCGTATCTGCGTGTGTGTGTTTGCCGCACTTAAGCAAAATAAATTAATTTCAAACGTAAAGCTTCAAGTATGCAAAGTGCCAGCAAACACAATTTCAACTACACACACACACACACACACACACACACACACACACACACACACACAAAT
>JBAMCR010000359.1:0-27446 GCA_037075045.1 Mulgravea parasiatica | reverse complement strand
TTTTGCCAATTTTTAGCTTTTACGGTTTGGGCTGTGGAAAAGTCACTATTACTATTACTATTACTATGAGCTCAAACGCTTTTATATATATAGATTAATTAAATATTTAATTTATTTAAAAAATCTACACAGACAAATAAATAACCCTTCAAAAGTAATAAGTATAAATAAACATAAATATAAACAATTTGTTTAAATAATTTGCATTTGTTTAAATAATTCTGAATACCCTTTGGAGCAAGTGTATGAAAATGTTGTCGAGGTGTGAAAAATAACTGGCCGGCCGCAAACAGGACTGTGATCCCCCCCCCCTCCAAGAGGGTGGACGCTGCACGGTAAGGGGTGCGGGGTGGATGGCGGTGTGTATACAGGTGAGAAAAGAAGGGCGGGAGGGGGTAAGAGGGGGGGGGGGAATGCTGTGATGCCTGTACCTGAGCACGCATCGGAGGTGTTGAAAGCTTTGCGCTTCTAAGAAACGTTTGTCGTTGTTGCAGTTGTTGCTGTTGCAGTTGTTGTTGTTGTTGCTGTTGTTGCTGTTGTTGTTGTTGTTGTTGTTGTGATTTTGAATGGTTGATATGAAAGGCGCAGCTACTTCTGAGAGTAGAGCGGCAGAGTGGCCCTCTGAAGATGATATTTGTCGATGGTGTCGAGGTGTTAAAATTACCCCAAAGGTACATAATAATTACCTTAAATTGCAAAAACAGCGAAATAAATTTCAAACTGGCAGACAACGTGGTCCAAAGCCGACTTACGTTAGCTGCTTCAAAAAAAAAAAAACAAAACAAAACAAAAGCAACAACAAAAAAAACAAAAAACAAAAAAATTAAAACAAAATTTACAAAAAATCACAAAACTAAAAACTCCAAAGTTGTTTTCTGTTGTGGCTTATGTTAATACCCTATCTGAAGGGTATTCACCTTTAGTTAACAATTTAAAGCAGAAAGTACAATAGTATCTGCGAAAATATCAGTTACAGATATAGTATAACATTATATCTAGATTTATTCAATTATTATTGAATATTTAAACTTTTTATTCATTTAATTTTTAATTCGAAATCTTAATAATAAATAAATAAAATAAAGCTAAAAAAACAAAGAACAATTTGCAATTCAATTAACCATAAGGTATAATAACAATTGAAATTCAGTTATATATATATTATATTAATTTATAATAATTTATTTATAATAATGTATAAAAATGTTTAATTTATATTATTTATTATTTTTAATATTATTTATATTAAAATCGGACTCGATTGAGAATAAAGTTTTATTACAAATTCTTGAAAACGAAAGGGTATACACTGCTCGGTGATTATGTTTATTTAAATTTCATTTCACTTTTTTTTTATATTTTTTTTTTTGTTTTTAGTTCAACTGGCGAACAGCGGTCACTTTGGAAGCGTTGCCAGACCGTGTACAGGCATGCAAATGGATCGAATGGGGCGTGTGTCCTCCATAAAAATTGTAATTAATGCAAACCCTAGAGAGAGAGAGAGGGAGAGCGAGAGAGAGAGCTACATCACTGGGGACACTTTGTGAGAATAATGAGAGATGAGCGGAGCGCTGGCAGAGGGGGGGGGACAGAGGAACAGGACCTGTGGCCACGGGCCGATCTATTTAATTAATTGCTAACAAGTCGAAAATGTTTAAATGGTTTATGGCTATAACCAGGAGACACGCTCTGCCCGACCAGTATGGGCATGGGCATGGGCATGGGCATGGGCATGGGCAAGGGCACGGACATGGGTATGGGTATGGGAGCCGAGGGGTGAGGTGGCAGTCGGGACAGGCAGAGGTCGCCCTGAAAGCGCTTTAGGCCGTTGCCATAAAGACAAATTGTGGTAGCTTCTCTTCGTTTTATAGTTGTTTGGGCCCTGCGCCGTTTTGGGGCCATAAAGAGAGCGACATCGGGCCACTTTTTGGGCCACTTTTTGGGGAGCCAAGAAACGTGACGATATTTTATTGGACAGGTCAGGATCAAATCAAAAATAACCAAACGATCAGAACATTTTATTGTATTGCAGAATAATAAAAAAATTATAAAATTTATACAATATATAATTATATTGTAATTTGTGTAGATCGCAAATAATTTTACGGCTTTCGTATTACGTCTTGGGATGGACGTGCTGGTGCTTCAAGCCCCAACGTGTTGACAGTTTTGGGAATCAGGCAAGCTGCTGGTCGACATCGATGCCAACGCGATCGGATTGGCTTTGGATGTGATCATGATATTGTGATATTGTGATATTGGCGGAGATCGTGACAGTGCGAGGCTTATTTATGACGCTGAGAAATGAATTGTGAGCCAACAATAATCATTAAAGTTAACAGCATCGAACTGAAACGGCAAACTGGCCAAAAGTACAATATTTTAACGGAAGGCTAAGAGGATCAATCTTCTGGCGAAAGAGCGAAAACATCCGGGCCGCAGAAGAGTGCAAAATGATGCAACAGCAATAAATAATTTACAACATGAAAAGAGAAAGAGAGAGAGAGAGAGAGAGAGAGAGAATAAATAAATGTATGTATTTACAATGGCAAAATCATCTAAGACTAATTTCTGTTTAAATAAACAATGAGAAACTCCCCAGAGAGAAGGAGAGAGAGAGAGAGAGAGAGTGACAGGCTGAGTGTGCGAGGTAAAGATAAAATTTAAAAATTATAAATACAGATCAAGATGAATCTAAGATTTTATAATGATGAAGCGCAGGGAACGCCAGCTCCCCGTGGTCTGTCGGCTACGAAATTATGCAAAACCAATAGAGAGGCCCCAGGACATAGGTCCTGGAGCTCCAGGGACTAGGTTCTTCGCCAACAAATTGCGGCTAATGTATTTGCGGTTCATGTGGCTGCGGCAAGGCTGCGCAGCGGGGGGGGGCACAGACGGACAGAAGACGAGTAGCACACGACGGGCGATTCGCCGAATTCGTCAGCTCCTGGCCAAAACTCGAATGTCCTGGCACTTTGTTACAATTTCAATTTCTATGGAAAAACCAAATGCATATGTATGTACATAGATATACTACGCATACGTGTATATATATGTATGTATGTGTATATAGTAGTGTATGTTTGTATGTTGTTTTTTGTATTTTGTTTTTGCTCCATTTTTTGTTTTTTGTGCTCCGTTTTTATTGTTGATTTCTTAATGTTTTTGTTTTTGTTTTTGTTTTATGTTTTTGCCTTTTGGTTTTGGTTTGGCTTTTGGTTTTGATATAATTTTTCATGCGCGTTTTCGATGCGAAGCAGATGCAATTAATCTAAATCCAATTATAAGACAAAGAGCACAAGGACCATTACACAAAGATACAAAATCGCCGATCGGTGATCCGTATCTGTGTCTGTATCTTTAGCTGTATGTATGTATGTATATATCTGGTGATATACGCCAATGTGCAACCGATTAATATTGAAATCAATACGCTTAACAGCCTTTTGTTAGCTGGATCGTTTACTTCCTCCTCCTGCCAGTCGCCTGTTGCCTCCGGGCAACATATCGTATTACTTCTTCTTGGCCAAATGGGCCGAATGGCCAAAACCGAGTTGGGTGCCCTCGGTGCAGCAGCGAATGCACCGGTTAACAAGATGCATGAAGTGTCTAAATTGGTGTTGAGCCACATCACCCCATTGCCTGTCCCAATCCCTTTCCCATCCCCTGAAGGGAATGCGCTCCTCGAAGCCCACACAGCTTATTCTAAAGGCAAAGAGGGGCAGAGGGGGCACAATTTCAGCTTGTGCTGAAAATGAAAACGG
Organism: Mulgravea parasiatica; assembly: GCA_037075045.1. Taxonomy (NCBI): domain Eukaryota; kingdom Metazoa; phylum Arthropoda; class Insecta; order Diptera; family Drosophilidae; genus Mulgravea; species Mulgravea parasiatica. The sequence goes on along the minus strand of JBAMCR010000359.1, from coordinate 23,682 downwards.
ATTATTATAACCACAAAAATTGAAAAAAATCGTTTAGCTAAATTTAGTAACTAATCGAAAATAATCTATTTTTAATTAATTAATTATAAAGTATTTGAATTCGGTTTGAAGAAGTTGAAAGACAATTTCTAAATTTAATTTAATTTCATCACAAGAATTGATTAAGAAAAATAAATACTTATTAGCTAAAGGCTTAATGCCAAGAGCTAGCTCCAATTATCTTTTTTGTACTGAACTCAACCTCCCCCCCGCTACCCGAAGGCGTTGGACCACACAACAATCTCCTTGTTAGTTCAGTCCTGATCCTGATGGAAGTTATTTGAAGTCCTCTCCAAGACACTTTTCAAAGCGATAAGCATCGATCGACCAATTCAATACGATTTATGTGACTTAATTCCCTCGAAGCTGACAATTGAAATGCAACTGAAACTGAAACTTAAATCGAAACTGAGTAAGAGGGAGAATGAGAGTGAGAGGGAGAGGGAGACTTTTGTGTAATATGTCTAATATAAAAATGTTTAAATTGGAAACGAATGTAAGTAATATGCCCCGCATGGTATTCAATATGACTCCGAAAGGATTAAGTACACCGCCCAAGCGAGGGAGAGAAAAACAAAAATAATAGAGGGAGAGAGAGAGAGAGAGAGAGAGAGAGCGAGTGGGAGAGCATATAAAGAATTAATGGCCTTTATAAGGATAAAGTCAATAAAATTTATGACTTATTTAACGCATACCCAAATACCAAATACCAAATAGTTAAGGGCACGAGTTTTACTTGAGATCTGCTTCTACTTCACTTCAAATATCTTCTTACCCCTGACATGACAAAGCATTTTATTTGTGCGCGCGCGTGCGTGTGTATGTGTGTGTGTGTGTGTGTGTATCTAAAAGTATCCTGCGGTCATTAATAGCGCATTAATTCCTTAAAGGAACACAGAAAAGTTGTTGGAAATACTTTGGAATTTGTTACAACTACCTTCATTTCTTTTAGTCTCTTCTTCTTGCTGTTATTATCAATATCATCATTATCATCATTATCATTATTATTATCATTATTATTATTATTATTATTATGATTATGATTATTATTGTTGTTGTTATTTTCACATTTTCTTCATTTTATATAGTGGCTATCTGTGGCTCAAAAGGATCTTTTATCCTGCGGTGTTGCCACAATAATTTTATATTTTATTTGCCCTTTGCCTGCGTTTTTCTCAGTTTGCTTTTACCTTTTGCTTTTCATTTTTTTGTGTTTGGTCATCTCCCACCTCCTTGTGGAAATTTAATCCGACCAACAGATCTGGGTTTTGATTGCTTCTATTCCATGGCACCAGAGCCACATTTCTAACTCGGTCGCCAGTCACCAGCCGTGTGCGAGAACGTGTCCTTGCCCCAAATTGCTCAAAATATCTAATGATCAGCTGAAAAAAGCTTAAAAAGCGCGCTCTAAGCATTTTTCTGTTTAAAGTTGAATAAATTCTTTTGAAAATTCATCGATAAATGTGAAAACTTCGATTTAAGATCTAAAATAAAGCTCACCCATTTGATACGGAAATGAAGGCGATGAATCGAATTCAAAATTAATAAATTCATGATAAAAAAAATAATTGAGTTAAGTTTTTAAAATTTTAAATTGAATTTAAATTTATTAAAAGGCATGAGAAATTGGGAAGATTGTAAAATCTTATATATGGAAAGACATATTCAAGTATTTTTGATTGAATTTGTGAAACTGTCAGAGATCTCTTGTTAGCATGTGATTAATAATGCCTTGGCCCCTTTGCCATCGTATTGGGGCATTGCATGTGGCATGTGGCATGTAGAGGGCTTGACGCGTGGCGACTTTCACTGTGCCACACGCCTTGAGTCTTGTCTTTGAGCCGCCTATTTGCGTGCATGGATGAAATTTTGGATGGCAACGCGGCGAATCGCGTTGATTGACTGATCACGAGATGATTGGTAAAGGATCATGGTGAAGGAGTGAGGGGTGAGGGGTGAGTGGGGCTGCTGGAAGTATATGAAATCAATTAGAGAATATTGCAAAAGCGATCAATTCTGGCCAAGTGTTGATAGCTTCATTCACGACGAAATGATCGCCCAAAAGCAAAAACCCGGAACTGGCTAGTTAAAACGTTATTAGGGCTCCTTCTGCCGAGGACCTCACAGGAAATGCGTTGAACACATTTTAATAAGAGTTGATTAAAATGCAATTTGCGAGCCGAAGATTTCAATTGTCTTCGTAGCCTGACACGCACGCATAAGCACGCATCACAGTGTCACAATCGATGCAAAAAAATAAATAAGGAAATGAATAAAATTTAAAAAATAAAAATAAAATAAAATAAAAATTAAACTTTATAATATTAATTTAAACTAAATGTAATATTATCCAAGGGAGTTGATAAACTTTTAAAATGAAATTCTTCATTTGATTCGGCCCATTGTACTTAGCAGCGGCAGCAGCTGCTGTTCAGCTTCGGCTGCAGTCGCTTTGACTCAAAGTTGGCGCAATCTCTGGTAAATAAAGTCATTAAATTCAAATCAAAATTATGCTGCAATTTTGATTTTGGGTGGCCGAGACCATTTTTCAGCTGGATTTCAATTACCCGCCGTGGATCAGGGTCATTAAAAAACATTTATATACAATATATAGTACAAACAATAAAAAAAAAAATGAAAATGAAAATACAATTTTTGCAAAAATCCAGCTAAGTGAAAATAATGCCAAAGAGCGGGAGAGATAGCGATAGAGAAAGAGAGAGAGAGAGAGTGATGTTATTGTTTAGCTAGAAAGGAAATTTAATCTGGCTTGTAAGCCGACACACCAGGCACAAGCCATTTTATAGCTAGAATTCTTTTCATTTTTTTCTGTTTTTGTCCAAATTAGGCACGGGTGGGAGATTAGCCGATTTTTTGGCTACTGTGCAACGAATGCCACATGTCATATGCCGCATGCCACATGCAGCAGTTGAACAAATTTAACTTCGACCTTGCAACCAGAACACAAATCAGGCTGTTCGTTTTATTGCTAGTCAAAATATTTTGGGCAAAACACAAATAGTTAAACTAAAATTGCAAATAAAATAAACAAATGCCACATTATACGCCTGCAACACGTGCAACACGTGCAACACTTGCAGCACTGGCCGCATAATTGCATCAGTTGCGCAGCGTGGCGCCTGGCAGAGAGAATTCATACAATATTCATGCAATATTCATACAATATTCATTTGAATGCACTCACAACGAGCATTCAGCATTATGTAAGCTGCACTTCCCATCTCCCCCCATTTATCCATCCCTTTTCGAAGTCTTTTTGGAGCTGCTGCTGCTGCCGCCACTGCTGATGTGGCAAGTTCAATGGCAAGTTTATGAATGAAAATTTCGCACGCTTGCAACACGCTTCAACCTGAAAAATCTTACCCACAAAACTGGCTAAAAGGAGGCGTCGCCCCGCGTTGCAAGACGCACTGCATCTGATAATTGACAAAACCTGACAGCACTCGGCATCTTCTTCTTACTTTGTTTTCTTAACTCTTTTTTTTTAACGTGTTTTTCTTCCCTTTTATCGTTTTTTCTTTCGGCCCAAAACCCGTACCCGATCTCGATAGTTAAAAAGCAAAAGATGAAAAAAAGCAAAAAAAAAAGAAAAAGGAAAAATAAAAGCTAAATGCGGCACATAAAAATCAAAGCTAACAAATTTTTGCTGGCCAAAAGCAACGAAGAATTTATACACTTTGAAAATAAACCAAATATCACAATATATACACTAGTATCTGATAAATAGATAAATAAGGGCAAACAGATACTTTTGTATCTACATGTACACAAGCATAGATATTTTGTATAAATATAGTATTATATATAATTATTATTTATAATAATATATTATGTATAATTGTTAACAAATATTTATATATATATGTACTTGTTCAATATTAATATCCGATTTGATGCTAAATGAAAAATGTATCTTAGAGTCTGTGTAATAAACAATTTTCTGCTACAAACGATTTAAACGAACGTATCTGCAACAATATGTATATACATTCAAGTGAGATGCCATATAATACGTGATCACATAGCTGATACACCCGGTTGAATGATAGTGCAAGACTTGATTTCATTTGACAGTTTATCGCTGAGGTTTTGCGGTTGCCTTGCGCTGATTGCCTAGAGACAAGCACGGCTCAAGGCACTTCAATATGCTGTTAATACACACACACACACGCACAGACACACACACATGCATACACATACACGCACAGTCAGACACGATCTATTAGAGGGCAATAGCCGTGGTATTCGTGGAACTGGAACGCACAATTCAGTTGTCATAACTGTGCGCAAATGTATCTTTGTATCTTTGTATCTTTTTTGTTTGAATCTATGGGATTGCATTTGAGAATGTTTGAATTGTGTTCGGCACAGTGCAGTGCGAGTGCGGTAATCAAAGGATATATCAAAGGATACCCACATGTCACCCCATGCCACAGAATGTTGCATGCATTTCAAAGCAAACACAACGCGAGTTCCCTATGCACACACACTTTGTGGCCACTTCACAATAAACCAACCAACAAGCAAAACAACGCTTAAAAGAAAGGATACCAAAGGATACAAAATGTGCTTGGTCACTGCAACCCTTTCCGTTCGTTTTCGCTTTTGGCCACGAAAAAGGAACGATGCAACCAGCAGGCCAAGCCAAGCCAAGCGCCAATCGATAAACTCTTGAACTCTGCGATTGCGATTGCGCGTGGCTTATGCGTTGCATCCTGCGCCAACGGGTAATTACGAGCTCATGATTTATGGCAACAAACTGACCAGCAACAATAACAACAAAAATAACAACAACAACAACAACAACAACAACAACAACAGCAAGCGAGCGATCGATCAGTTCAGCTGTGTCCGCCCATTGGAGCCCCTTTGGGGCCAAGGCAAGTCGCTTTAGTCGATCGTTCGCCCAACAGCAACAGCAACAGCAACAATAACAACAACAACAACAACAGGAACAACAACAACACCAAATACAGCAACAACTATCCAGAGTGATCGACGCACGTTATACCCTGTAACAAGCATATACTATGTCGACTTTATAAACGAATTTCCAAAATTATTTAATTTTGTTGTATAATGTATGCGAATGGGGTATACTCGACTAACATCAATATAATATCATTATCATTATCTTATATACTGTAAATATAAATCTTCCGTCAGTTTCAATCGGATCAAAACGCACAATTTTTGAACACTTATCAAAATGAAATTCCAAATTGTAATTAATTAAATTGAATTTCTAATTATTTTCGAAATTTGTTAATAAATGTATATACACATATGTGCACATATGTATATGTGTGCACATGTGTATGCATGCATACCCTGTTATAGTTGTTGATTATAGCACTGATTACAGGGTATAATGCACACGAGCAACAAGCGGCAACAAGCGCATTGCCGATGCGTTGCTTCAGATTTTTATGCAAACACACGCGCCCCACTTCCCGTCCGTCTCCGTGTCTATCTGTCTGTCTGTCTGTTTGGGCTGTCTGTCCGTCTGTCCATCTGTCTGTCTACTCTGCGAACTAAGCGGCACCAAGTGTTTGACAAACTTGCCGCAACGTCAACCGCCGACGTCAGCAGAAGCAACGCCACCGCAGATTGATGACACCAGACAGACAGACAGACAGACAGACAGAAAGACGGACTGACAGACAGACAGACAGACAGACAGACAGACAGATAGACAGACAGACAGACAGATAGATATATGTAAAAAAAAGTATTTACTAGAGATATACAGACGGAGGACAGGCTGCAAGAAAGACGGACCTGAGTCCTGAGAAAGAGAGAGACAGAGAGAGAGAGAGTGAGCGACAAGGGGAGAGGGGGGCAGAGCTGATGCCTCAGGTTGCAAAAAAAAAAAACATCAAAACTATTTGCCGCTATGCGATATTAATTTGTGCCTTGGCTCACTTTATGAGCAAAATCCATATAATCCATCAAAAAGCATCTCAGACGCTCCACGTACGTGTTTCGGAATTTCAATGCGAGATCGTTGCAAAACCAAAAACCAAAAACCAAAGACAAAAACAAAGACAAAAACAAAAGCAATATCAAAGTAAATAAAAATCAGAGTATTTGCTTGTAGTAATAGGTGCAGCAGATAGCCCTCTTGCGAGGTGCGTTCAAGAAGTTACGCAAGCTTCAAAAAATGTTTCTTGATTTTCGATTTCAGTTTTGGTGTGTTGGGAAATGTATTCGATTGTTTTAAGTTTATTATTTATTATTTATTAAATTAAAATTTTCAATTGAGCTGAAATTATTGCAGATCTATTTATAATGCTGCATTCTGCATAAATTTATCGCACAACTCTCGCAGTGAATACGAGTACGTGCCACTTCCAAGAGGTGCTTGCAAGTATCGAAATCTTTGTATTTGTATCTGTATCTGTATTTCTAACTGCATCTGTATCTGTTTCTGGTGCTGAGACTGAATCTGCATTTGCAACACACTGTGGCAGCACGTGTGGCAATCTGGATTGTTCTGTCTTGTCTCTGTCACAAAATTCGTTGTCCTTTTCTCATTGTTGTCGCTGTTATTTTAAATTTTACATTTTATTTTTATTTTATTTTATTTTTCAAGTGCCAAACAATTAGTTAAACAAAATAGTTGGGAAAATGTGAAAACATCTCGAGGAAATTGCGGTCCGGTCCACTTGACATTTTGTTATTGCAGCGCCCAACGGCCACGCCCAGTAGCCAGTAGCTATCCCATTTTCAGTTTTGGCTTTACACAGGATTAAAACATATTTCGTCCTTAAGCGGCATCTCCTTACTTGTTCGGAAAATCGCTAAAAATATTTGTTAAGTCCTTAATTGAGACAGCGACGTCGGTGGCCGTCGGTCTGAGTCCGAACTGCAGGCGCCGTTTGAGTATCCTTTGGGCATATCCTGCAGATATATACCGTATACATCTATATAAAGAAAGATAATATACATACAAACACGGAACACGGAATCATAGCTTACTTGAAATTTCAGATACAGTTTAAATTTTGGGAATTTAATTTTTGAATTTTTATGATGACAAGCAGATGCAAATATTGTTTCACAAGGATCTAGTGCCAATTGTCGCGTCTGTCCGCAAATGAAGCCCTATCCAGGATATTGGATTCACGAACAACTCATCCCAGCCCACTGCAGCCCTCCAGCCGGGCAGGTGCAATTTGCAGTTGCAGACGGGCAGGCTGGCCAGGATCAAGGCTGGGTTTCCTGCGTAAAATTGGACTTCTGTTCGGGATGAGCTCATAAAACTTACCGGAGGGAGACAAAATGCCGAAATGCCCAACTTTTGGAATTTCCAAAATACCCGCAAAGCGTTTTCAATGATGCTAAAGTCAAGGCTTAGACTGGCAACTGTTGCTTCTGATCATAACGATAATGATGATGATGGTAATGATGATGATGATGATGATGATGATGATGATGATGATGATGATATGGCTACCTTAGCGCCGGCGCAAAAGCAAAAGTTATCACATTGGGTATGTAACTACATTTATCACAACGTAATATGACAACTCGAATAAGTTTTGCCCGTCTGGCCCCTTTTGCAGTTGGCAGTTGTCACCAAGAGGAGTGCAAGGAGTGCAAGGAGTCGAGGAGTTGGCGAGTTGTCGAGTCGGCATCCAGACCCGTTGGACTCCACTAATTGGAACATATTTCTGAATCAGCTGAATCTGGTTGGAGCACTCGGTTGCATCAGATGATGTACGTGAAGTCCGTTTGCGATTTATGCATCCTCTGTGCACAATGAAGATATCAGATACATATCACTGAAGAGTAAGAGAGACAGAGAGACAGAGAGAGACAGAGAGAGCGAGTGCAAATAGTCTATTGAAATTGTAACTTGCAGATTGCCCCCTTAATCCACGTCTCCTGGCCAAGGATTGCCCCAGCTGGGGATACCTAAGCTGCATCGCTTGAGTGGACCCATCAATAATTCATAACGCTAATTAATAACGCCCCGTTCAAATGTTGCGTGCCGCTTGAGATGAAAGCCAAAAAAGCCGCCCTATGCACATAACAGGATAATGAACCCGTACCCCCTCACCACACCTCACCTGACCTCCATCCTCCAACCTTCCAACCTTCCAAGCTGGAACTTTCAACTTCCTTACACCTTATTGAAATTCAAATAAACGACTCGCTCGGCCCATGAAGCGGCTGCATTTTGATTGTGTGTTCGCTTAAGTTAAGTTTAGTTTAGTTTTTGGCATCGATTTCGGCTTGGCTTGGCTCTCGCACATTCGGTATACCCTCTAACAGCAGGGTATACGCGACGCGATACTCACTTTGTACATCGAAGGTGTTTTTTTATAATTCTTCTCACCAACATAATATTTAATCTAATTCATATTCTATTTAAGTACTATTATGCATTAGTATTCATACGCACACACACACATACATACACACATACACATATATATTTGTCACACAGATATACACAGATATTATCACAGTCTCATTGATTTATTTAAGTTATTTTTCAATAAGTAGTTTTTGCTTAAATATTTATTGTGTTATTTATTTGTAATTATTTAGAATTTATTATATATTTATTCATTTATTTTTTTTATTATTATTATTTATTTTATATTCTGTTGCTTTTTTTTGTTGTAATATTTATAAATAATTTTTCAATTAAACTGCCATCGAAAACTTGAGCCAGGGAAATGCAAGTCCATGAAGAGTATTTGATCTTCGGCTAATAAATAATTATTTTGCACTGTTATTTTTTGATTTTTTGTTTTGTTTTTTTTTGTGTTTTTTTTGGTTGTTTTTGTATTCGGCTATCGCCGGGCTCGCATCACGCCTTAGGTGTAAAAATAAATGTTTAAAGTAACAACTTCTTAAAGAGCTGAATTATGGGCCACATTCGGGGAGAACGCCCGCGCCAGGGACAGTTGGACAGCTGGACAGTTTGACAGTGGGACTGTTGGACTGTTTCGAGAGCTGGACAGCTGGCTTATGGGATGCAGACAGCCAAGCATTGGCAGTGCCACATCAATCTGGGCATCCTTAGCCATAGATAGCCTATAATTTGTACAAATTTGTTCGCCTGATTGATGCGACGGCGGCGTGTTTCGTCTTGCCACAAAGTTGCCGTTGCCCATGTGGCGCGCCAAAAAACAAACACAAACACAAACAGAAAAACAAAAACAAAAGCAAAGGCAAAACAAGTAACTGAGAAACAAAACAAAATACAATAATAATATTAAAATAAAAAATCTATTAAAAAAAACAATCCTTGAATTCATTGCGAGTGCCACAGTGCAGCTGCCCTCCTGTTCATGAAGGAGCCATAAAAACGCAGCTCTCTCTTCATCAAATGCTCATTTCTTTTCATTTTCCATTTTCCATTTTCCATTTTAATTTTTTTTTTTTGTTGCTTGTAAGAAAGGTGAAAGTTCTTCCGGCGCTGTTCTTTTCTGTGTGTTTGCTTTTTTCTTCTAATCCTTGCCTACTATTATCATACAAGGTGCAGTAGACCAAGGACTCCTCTGTCCTTCATCCACACTCCCTCCATCACCATCTCCATCTCCATCTCCATGCCTCCATCCCTCCATCCTCCGTGCAATGTTCCACGTTCGTTTTGACAGGGAGACAATTGCATTGAGTTGTCAAGTGTCTGCGTTGACACTGAAAGAATGCGAGAGAGAGCCCAGAGATAGCCCCTAACACTTTTCACTTTTCACTTTCCACTTTCCACTTTCCACTTTCGAGTTTCCCATTTTCCTAGCTGAGCATGCTGCATCTTGTGGAGCAAACTGCCCTAGCCCTTGCTCGACCCAGATCTGGGTACGTCAGACAAAGGATTCACTCGGAATCCTCAAAGTTCATTGTTCTGTTGCTCTTTAATCTGTCAAAATATAGTTTGAGTTTCAATTTTTTTTTCATCTTTTATTGTTGCTTTGTTTTATTTTTGTTTTGTTTATAATGCAAAGTGATTTATGGCTCCGTTTTGCTGTGTCTTGGCGTGGGAGCGGGCCAGGGCGAAGGCGAGAGTTTCAACAATGGATTCTGGAAAGGATTGCGGGGAGAAGAAGGAGAAGCTGGAACATTGTCTTTGTGAAGCTGTTAAAGTCCCTTAAATCCATGAAACACTCTAAGCTCTTAATTAAAAATCACAATAAATAATTATTAATTATATTATACAACAATAAAGTGCATTCTCTTAAATCTTTTTTATTGAACATACTATTATATATTATTTTTTAAGTTAATGCTAAAATTAAATAATAATAATAAAACTGAAAATAAATAAATGAAGTACAAATAAAACAGAAAATAATTTTAAATTAATATAAAATAAAATATGTATTTAATGAAAAACTTGAATTGAAATCATGAAAAAAAGTTGGAAATTAAAAAAACCCGATTTAATCAATATATTGTACATAGAAAAAAAAACAGGAAAAACCTTCTTTTAACATATTTAAATAAAAAATTTAATTTTTTAACCCCTTGAATGAATTTATTTCTCTTTTCATTCACTTTCACAAGAGATTTCTTCGTTCGTCAATTTAATTCCTGTTTCAGTTTCCGTCTCTTGAATATTTTTGTTTTTTTTTAACATTTTTTCAAATTCTTTCTTGTTTTTTGTTTATTGTTTTGTTGTTGTTTTGTTGTTGTTTTTTGTTAGCTGCTGCCGCCTATTTCCGTTTTGCAAATTGCAAGAATTCAATTGAAATAGCATGTCTCCAGAAGTTTTTATCTCAAGATAAGACTTCCGAGTACTCTCTCTCTCTCTCTCTTTCTAATGTCATTGTCATTAGTTTTCTCTCCTCTCTCTTTCTGTCTGTCTGTCTGTCTTATCAGCTTGGCCCTTAGAATCAACTTGCGCTTTTCGTGTAATTTGAATTTGATTCTTTGCCGCGTTTTTATTGTATTTTGTTATTACAAAATTTCCCCGATCCCGATCCAATCTGTACCTGATGATTATCGTAATGGCAATGGCAATAATGATAATGATGGTGTTAATGATGAAGGCGATAATGATGATGGGCACGTGTTTATGTATGGACAGACAATGAGACGGATCAAGTCAAAAACGCCTAGACGAACAATGCGATCGGGTTAAAGGCTACATACAAACTTTGGGCTTGGTTTTTCGGGTTTGGGTTTTTCAGATCGGGTTGCTCTTTGATCTTGTCTACGTTCTACGCTAATCCGGGTCATCGTGGCTTGTTGCTATATTTGAGATTAGTATTAACGGTTTATGATCGCAACGCATTAAAATTATGCACTGCAATCTGCATTAGCCGCAATAAACATTCCCCGCGCATCTTGCCCAGCCATCCAACCATCCAACCATCCAATGGTCCAATGGTCCACCTGGTCCAGCTGGCCCGGCTCAGGTCCAGGCAATCAATATTTATTATGCCCTAACAGAGGGTACTATAAAGATGACGAACTGAACATGAAGAGTACTCAACATTTTCACCAACATGAAGAGCCGAGCAATAACGCCTTGTACCTGCCGAGCTTAAGTCGGCTCTCTCTCTCTCGCTCTCTCTCTCTCTCTCTCGGCGAGAGAATCTCTTCCTAAAGAATCTTGTGAATATAGGTCTATATCGTATTTATCAGAACATCGAGTATATACATTGAATAGTTCTTTGGTACGAAAATTGTTCAACTTTTCCATTTGTTTTAAATATTTTATCCCTCTGCCTGAGTTTGATTTTTCTAAATGAATTAAAAAAGATTTTTAGTTAATGTGAAAAGGATATATTGATAATTGGATGGCATATAAATGAATATACATTGAGATATTTTAAAATTGTATACCTTCGTTTTAGTTTTTATAATGAATTCAGAATATTCGTTTAGTTTAAATATTTTGAAATTCAAAAATATACACTGAAAGAAAACTAATCTTTGTATATACAATATTATACCTAAAATAAATAATATTTAAATAAGTATTTAAATTTAAATTTGTTGCAAAATGTTTTTCGCTCTATGTTTGGTGGAGATCCGAAGTGAATCTTATGGTTCTTGGCCAACTCATGTTGTTGGCCATTTCCATTTCCGTTTCCTTTGAGCAGCTGAAAATTAGATTTGTGTGCGACTGAAAGACACATGTTTCGGTTTTATGCATTTAGTTTATGTTTTTATTACATTTACCACAACTACTAAAAAAAAAAAATAAACTTATTCAAATACAATTATAGAAATTGCTTATGATAAATTTTATACTGGTCTCAAAGTGGCTTAAAACTAAGTCAAAAAAAAAAAAAAAATACAAAAAAAAACATAATTTTTAATGATTAACTTTAAAATCTAGGTTAAAAAAATTAAGTTAATTATGAAAAAAAAAAACTGAGTTTATTTACAAATTGAGGCACTTGGTTCAACTACGAAGAGAAAAAAAAAAGCAAAAAAAAATGAAAAAAAAATGTATATTTGACTAGAAGACAACCGGTTGATGGGCAGTGGTACGAGGGTGGGGAAGGGGTTGTTTTGGATATGTATGATGCAGCTACTGCTCCTGCCACAAGGATATATAGTCGAGTATCTCCTCGTCGTCCGGCGTGCAATCCTCCTCGTCCAGCTGAAAGTGCTCGTACGGCTCAAACTTCAACTGGAGCTGCGCGTCCACCGGCGGCGACAATTGCTGAGCGGGCGCCTCGTAGGTGCCCGAGTCGAAGGACATGCTCGAGTTGAACGAGGATGTGGGCGAATGGCAGGCGGAGTTGCTGGCTGTCGTTGCTGTTGTTGTTCCCGTTCCGGTTGCAGTTGCAGTTGCTGCCGCTGCTGCTGCTGCCGCCGCTGCTGCTGCCACCGCTGCAGCAACTGCTGCCACTGTCGTGTTGCCATTCAGCGTGATGGGCGTCAGCGGCTGATGGGGATATTGCTGCCGTTGCAATTGCTGTTGCTGCTGCAGCGGTGTCGGCGCTGTTGCCGCTGTTGCTGTTGTCGTGGGAGTGCCAAGCAGTGCGCTGCTGTAGTAAAGATTTGATGGCAATTGCTGCTGCTGCTGCTGGTGTGGCTGCTGCTGCTGCTGCGGTTGCTGGCGATTGTTGTTGCTGCTGCTGCTGCTGCTAAGCATTGAGCCGGAACACGAGCTGGAGCTGCAACTGTTGCTGCTGCTCTCGTCCAAGCAGAGATTCAGCTGCGCCGCAATATTGTTGCTGTTGCTGTTGCTATTGTTGTTGCTGTTGCCGCCGTTGAGATCGTCAACGAGATCCTGCAGCCGTCTTATGTACTCGACGGCGATGCGCAGTGTGTCCACCTTGGAGATCTTCTTGTGCGGCCCACGCCCACCGCCCTTCGTCAAATCGGCAATAATCGTCTGGGGAATGTGCTGGCGGAGGCGGGCGAAGCTGTTGTTCACCTGCTTAACACGATTCCGTTCCCTGGCATTGCGCCGCTGCACGGACTGTGATTGATCCACGCTGTACGGCGAGACGCTTGACGTGGTTGACGATCCGCAGGACGAGGACGATATCGATCCTGAGCCTGAGCCCGAGCCCGAGCCCGATGAGGCATGCGAGGCAGCATTGGCCAGTGCCATGCCCCGTGGCGTGTACTTGCGCGTTTTGATGGTCAACGCGCCATTTCCGGTTACGTTCGTCTTCAGTTCCGGCGCCGGCATTATGTGCTGATATCGATAAATTTTACTTGTTGGCGGCGTATTTATTGTCGTCGGGAATAAATCGCTGGCGCCTTGCAGCTGCTGCGATTTGTTGTTATTGAACACAACACTGGACATTGTTTTGCTCCTTTCTTTCTTTCTTTCTGTTGCTCCCTCTCTCTTATAAACACACACGTTGTTTGCAAAAAAAAAAAAATTAATAAACAACAAAAAAAAAAAACGGTGAACACAATTTATTAACAGTTTTGATAAATTCACAGATTGAACAATTTATTCTGCTTCTTTTGTATTTTTCTTTTTCTTCTCAAGTTGATCGCTTGACACCTGGCACAAGAATGAGACCCTTCGTCCTAAACCTTCATGTTTTGTACCTTTCACAACTCAAGTTGCACGCTCTTGCACTCTCTCTTTCTCTCTCTCGTTTGCTCTCTCATCCTCTCTCGTCGGCTGCTACCTGTGCGAGCGCAACACCTGGCCAACCAAATGAGTTTCACTCAAACGCTGCCTGCTCTACAGGTAAACACTCACCCTCTCTCTCTCTCTTTCTCTCTTCATCTTTTACTTGCTCATTCGCTCTCTCTCTCTCTCTCTCTGTCTCTCGCTCTGTGCTGCTCTCAATCCTCTCTGCACTCTCGGCTCACGACCGTCGATCGTCACCTGGCGTCTGCCTACCTGTCTGGCTGATAAGCCTGCGCTCAACTGTTCCCACTTTGCTGCGATTTTCACTCAGCTCTTTTGCCTTGTTGAGGAGCCAACGAACAACAAAAGGAAAACACAACAACAACAACAACAACACCAACAAACAACAACAACAACAACGAAAACAAAAATCTTAAAAATTTGTTTAACTTCTTTTTTTTTTTTTTTATGAAATATTAAGAATCTGTTAACATGTCGGTAACAATTAAATATTTAAATCTACAATAAATACATGTCTTATTAAATTAATAAATTAATTTTTTATTTAAAACATAAGTTACAAGTAATTTAAATTGACAACAAAAAGTAAGTAAATAATATTATTACATCAAAAGTCCTTTTTACATTAAATGTTTAATTTCTTAAAATAATAAATTTTTTAAACAATTTTTTAAAAGAATATTTAAATGAAAATTTAGAGTAAAATAATTAAATGGAAAATTTATTTGTGTTTTGTGATTTAGTAAAATATTTTTATTTTTTAAAAAAATTTAACTAAATTTAAATTAGAAAACACAAATCATTTTATAAATAAAGTCAATCAAATTGATATTTTTGATATTCTTTTATACATGATTTTTTTAAAATTATATTTTTTTTAAAAATAAATTAATAATTCTTGTGAAAATTAAGAGTAAAATTTATTATTATTTTTTGCGATTTGAATAATTCTAATAATTAGAGCCTTAAAAATGACATCCCTGTTATCCTGGAATTGGAACTGGAACTGGAACTGGAATTGGAATTGGAATTGAAACTGAAGCGGAAGTGTGACTGGAGTTGACTCTGGCTCTGTCTTTGGCTCTGGACCTGCCTCTGGCTCTGTCTCTGGATCTACCAAGGAACGTGGAACGTACTCGGCATGTTTATGGTTTTGACTGCCTTGTGGCATGTCAACAATTTGATTTCCGTGTTAATTAACTTAGCAAAACTTTGCGATCCGCCAATCCGACAATTGTCTCCACACTCCACTCGCATTTGTGGCTGGCCACTTCATGTGCAGCTCACGCACACGCCCCTATTCATTAGCGCCGGCACTGGGACTTGACTTCACTTGGATGGACATGGCGATGGACAGAGAGAGAAAGAGAGAGAGAGAAACAAAGAGAGAGACAGAGTTGAAGATGAATTCAGAATCAGAATCAGAGTCAGAGACAAAGGCAAAGTCGGAATCAGAATTGCGGTTGGAGTACTCTCGCCCACTGGGGAACGCTTTGGCATGTGCGCGTGTGTCTTGGTGGACGAGGGGCGAGGCGGCGCTCCCCATGGAAGACCCGAGAATCGTCCGCTGATTAGCTATGCAGAGTCAGGTCCCCGTCTCTGAAGGTGTTCGAACAATTTCACATATGCCTCTAATTAAACGATCAACAAAATCACAAGTTTTTTCCTCACGCAAGCACCAGCTTCCGTTGACAAAATGTACCATCTCTCTCTCTCTCTCGCTCTCGCACTCTCTTTCTCGCTCTTCATCTCTCTCACATACACGTACACGGACACATACAGTCTCGAGCACATCTGCGGCCAGGTGTAACTTGGCTTTGTCTGGTTTTTTTTTTTTTTTGGTTTCTTTTTTTGTTTTTTTTTTGGCATTGTTTTTCACGCTTTCAACTCGTTCGCATTGTTATTGTTGTTGTTGTTGTTGTCCTTTGGCCATATGCAGCATCATCATAATCAAACGGTAGCCGTATCAATTTTCCCATTTTCCCTTTCGATTTTCCCTTTTCGCATTTTACATTTCACATTGGAAATTTTTGGCAAAAACCCCTTGAAAAATGTAGAGAAAATAACAATAATAGTAACAATAATAATAATAATAATAATATCCTTTGGCAATCGCGCTGCATCCTTTGACAATTTTGTTTGCATGCTGCATTTTTATGCATTGTAATGCCCAGAGAGTCCTGTATCCTATGTCCTCGGCCCTGAGATCCTGGCGGCTTGTGGGCATCATTAACACTTTCATTGTTGCAAATATTTTTGGCATTCTTTTCTTTCTTTTCGGTTTGCTCTTGCGGTCCTTTGACATCCTTTGATATCCTTTAGCCCCGAACCCGGCCCCGGCCCCGGGCCTCGTCTCCGGCTTTGGCTCCTGTTGGTTCCGCTTGCTATTCAAATTCATTTGATAAATGCAACTCGCTCCGGCTCCTTTATCCTTGACATTTGCAACATTTGCCACATTTGCCACATTTGCCACATTTGCAAATCCCGCTGAAATGTTGAGAATGCTTCGCTTTGCTCGTCAACTCTTGTGTCCTTTGTTCAAATGTCCTGATGTCCTGGTGGCGCATTGTCCTTGCCGCAGTTAAAGTGCATTTGCGTAATGATCCTGAAAAAAGGGACGGCCAAAAGCGAACGGACCATGATTTCATCTCTGGATGCAGTTTTTCATTTTTATTTATTTATTTTTTTTCTTTTGTTGATTCTCGCAGATGTTCACGTAATATAAATTTTTTTAAATTAGTTTATAACAATTTAAATGGTTTATTTTGGATGTGTCGTTATTTAAAATTTAGTGAATTAAGAAATTTAAATAGTGGCACTTTGTTTTCTTATTTGATTAATATAATAATTGAGTTTTAATTATAATTTTAGTTTAATTAATAAAATTATTTAAAAATATTCAGATGGAAACATTCGCTGCGAATAAATGTAAATTATTACAAATTTTACTTGAACATACTATTTAGTCATTACTATCTCTCTCTCTCTCTCTCTCTCTCTCTCTCTGTCTCTTTGTTGTTGTTGCCGCTGGCAATCGCAAATAACAGCGCCGCCCGCGTCATATCCTGCTGCAACGCTTCGAAGATTTAAATGCATAATTATTTTGATATGAAGCATAGTTCCGGAACTGCACCTAAAGACAGAGACAGAGGCAAAGGGAGAGAGAGAGAGAGGGAGAGCGTTAATTGCGTGCGAGTGAGATGGTTTGATGGTTGTGCGAGCGGGACGGAGCACACATAGCTTGGCATGGCATATCCTGGCGGCAAGCTGGGCCTGCGTCGCGTTTTTCCAACGAAACTTGAAATGCAAAAATGAATGTTGAATGTTGAATGTTAATTGAAACGAGTTTCCGTAAGGACCTGCAACCTACCACAACCCCCCTCTCCACCTCTTTGCATTCATCCCATCCCCTCCTTTAACACTCCTGTGATCCTTGCTCTCTGGCATTTTTGTTGTTATTGGTAATGGTATTGGTGCTCGTCCTGGCCATTAGCCAACGCTGGTTGCCCAGGTAACCGAAGCGCAGTAGTTGTTGCAGTTGCAGTTGAAGTTGCTGCCACTGCCGCTGCCGCTGCCGCTGCCTTTTCCCCCCCAGTTATTTTCGTATTTTCGTATTTTCGTAGTTAATATTTTAATTAAATGCAGGCACAGGACTTCGCCTGCTACGCCGCTCGACGCTGACGCGTGGCAGGTGTATTTACGCGTTCGAAATGCAATCGGGGATCGTTCCAGGGGCACGGGCGCGCTTAGACACCACTCTACCTACATGTTTCTCGCTCTCTCTCTCTCTCTCTTTCTCTCTCTGTCTCTCTCTCTGTCTGTTCTTCTCCATCTGTGTTGTCTCGTTCTAGTGCAGCTGAAAATAAACAGACACATTTGGCTAGGGGTTGGCATGCCTGCTCTCCTCCCGGCTTCCTCTGCCCCTGCCACGAGATGGATACAAAAATAAAGGCAAAGTGAGCTGAGTATAAAATAAAAAATAGGGGAGCCTAAGACGAACCGAATCGCTGCTTCGGTGCCACGCGAACGGCTCATTGAACTTTGCACGGCGCAAAAGTTCAAGACGCCAACTACAACTACAAATAAAAAATAAAAAATAAAAAATAAAAACTTAAAATACAAACTGAAAAATAAAACTACAAAAATCAAACTGACATCGTCGTTTGTTCGTTCAGCTTTCTGATTCCTTTGTATCTCTCTCTTTCTCTTTCTCTTTCTCTCTTTCTCTACCCTTAGAAAGTGGGGCAATTGCACATTGCCGAACATTTTGACAAGTCGCAAATTTCTAAAATTTAAAACAAAAAAAATTAGAATCTTCAACTCAAAAACTTCGGCCTTGTTTATTGTGCATTGCTTCAATATTTTTAAAAACAAAACCGTTTTTAGTAAAGTTTGGCAAAGATATAAAAGTTCTTGAAAAACAAAAATAAATTAATTATTAATACAAATTAAATACAGTTGTTGTAGATAGTTTTCCTTAATAACATTTATAAAAATCCTTAAAATATTTTGCAAAAGTTAATTATGGCTTCATTAAATATTTAAATAAATAGTTTTTCTTTAGGAATATAAACATTATTTCATATTTTTAATATATTTGTATTTAATGTGTAATATGTCCTCATAAATATTTTCAAAATATATTTACAAAACGTAATTAATTTTTATGATTATTCGAACTGTACTCAAAGCTTAAAAGCTTATTTCTAATGGTGAAAATGAATTTATTAATATTTATCTATTGTAATTGTTATATCAATAAATTATAATTTATGTATATATATTTTTATTTATTTCGATTCGATAATTATCTGAAATATATTGTGTGCAGATCGGAGAGAGTGTTAGAGTTTCGGTGTTTTTTGTGCTTTGCTATGCTTTGAGAAAATGGAAGGGGCCATGGGGGAGGGGGGGGGGGGATTTGCTTTATGAGTTCAGGAGGGATAGATGCACAAAGACAGACAGACAAGCAGACAGACGTATTGCTCTGATAACTATCATTACCCCGCAGCATAGTGTATAATGTTTGGATTTTGGTTTTTGCTGTTGTTGTTGTTGTTTTTGTTGTTGTATTTCGCTTCGATTTCGCGGTTGAAGCTCGAACCAAAACCGAGTCGCAGTTGAAGTTGAAGTTGGAGTCGGAGTTGGAGCTGAAGTTTTAAGTTTTAACCTATCTATATGATGATGATGATGATGATGATGATGATCACGAAGGAAACGAGACAACAGCCAAGGGGCAGGAGACAAGTGGCAACTGGCAACCGGCAAGTGGCAACCGGCAAGTGGCAAGAGGCAAGTGGCAAGAGGCAAGAGGCATGAACAAACGGCAGTAGCACGCACCATTAGATGCGGTCAACATGAAAACATCTGCTCGCTCTTCTCGCTGTGTGTTTTTGGGGTCAACAGCAATATCTTGTGTATGTATGTATGTGTATACGTGTGTATGTGTGTTTAGGGATAGGAATTGTGCCTATAGGAAGTGGCATGCGCCATTTTCAAGAACAACAACAACAACGACAAATAGGCCGAGAGAAACATGAGGAAAAAGAAAGAAAACACTTTGGAAATTGAAATTGAAATGAAAAGTGTTTATCGAAGCGTGACAACTAAAACAAGAGACAAGAAAAACAAGAATAGAATTACACATTCTTCCCAGCGAAGAATTCTTCTTTTCTCTTAAAAAAAAAACAAAAATGAAATGCCAAAGAGAGAGATAAACTTCTAGTTGCAGATTTGCTACAATAATTCTCCCAGCGAAGAATTCTGCACGTTGTATGAACAATTTGTAGACTCTCAATGGCGAATTCTTCGCGCTAACTGATTTGGATGCAAATGAAGCCATTTGTAGATTATATTTACGGTCTACACAGTTGCCGCTCATTAAATTTTAATCAATTTTTCGTTGCGTTGCGTTGCGATCGTAAATCGCGGTTTAGTTCAGGATTAGCGCATATAACGTTTAATTTTAAAAACGCATAAAATCTTTTTGTAACAATGTCTCTCTCCACCTCTGCCTCTCTATATCTCTTTCGCTCTCTCTCTCTATTTCACTTTGTGTGTCTCCTCTGTCTTTCTCTAGTTGATGGCCTAGAAAGACGTTTCGATCGTTCAACATTTTGCGCCTTTTAATGGGCCAACGACAACATTGACCACGCTGGCGATGCACAGTGGGTCGCATTATATTTGCACTAAACGAAAATGTATCATTAAGTTGAAGATAATTATGTATATAAGAATCTGTCCATCTATCTGATATTCGATCTCTGGAATTATTTTGGGAACACATATATCGAATTATTTTAAATATTTATTTTCGTTTTAAATTTATTTTTATTTGGAGAGTGTGTACCAGTGTGCATTGGCAACGTTCCTCAGCTGTGTGGAACTTGTTTTGAGCCCAATGTGCCGTCGATGTCTGGAGCAGCAGCTCCGTTTATTGATTTTTAATGAAGCGAACGAATCGACAATCACTTTTGATGTGATCAAAATGTAGAAGACACCACAGATCAGAGACCAGAGACCAGAGGCCAGAAACCAGAGACCAGAGACCTGAGGCCAGATTAGGATCCAGATGCCCGGAGTCTAGCCGGGAGCTAATCATCCAGAGCACACACTTCCTGTCTAGCCAAATATTTGGCAACAAATCATCAATCAGTGTTTTGGCCAAAACTGAGAAAAACAGAAAAAAGAAACAGAAAATCTATTTAGAAAGCGAAAATTATAAGAGCGACTGCAGCTAATTTGTTGTGCTAATTGGTTTCAAGTGCTCGGATCTCGACGTGGCACCATTCACACCTGAAAGGTGTGAACAAGCAGGAACACGAGACAAGCATCGGCCAGATCCTTGAGCCTTGAGCCTTGAGTCGTGCCTATTAGTGGCAATTTTAAGCTGATTTACGCAGCAGCATGTTCCAATTAAAGTTCTCTAAAATCCCAAGTGAGCCTTTTAAAAACTCATTAATCACACGCCTAACTATGGCCAAGCCCAAAGCCCAGCCTTAGAGCCAAGTCCTCGAGGGTCGCGCGGTCCCAGTTGCAGCTCTGGTTTTGGCCTTTTGCATTCGCAGATCGATTTCAAATATTGCAAACTAAACCAGCAAAACAGCAAAACGGCAAAATGGCAAAAAACAAAAACAAACACAAAAAAAGCCGAACAAAAAGGTGCGAACCAATTTGCACCTCAGACGTGGCTAAGGTCCCTGCGTTTCTGTTTTTGGCCCAGCCCTTTTGACCACAAGTCCTGCCAAGAACAAGACCAAGGCGCCGATCCATGGGCCCAGCCCAAGCTGCGACTCATTTCTATGAATTTCACGCCTACCCAAAAATTGCCAAAATTGCCTGGCCCCTTTGACCCCTCAACGTCCTGGCAGCGGCGCCAAGCTAATGGCCAAAAAGGCTCGTCCACAAACCGATTTTAACCAGATTTTATTGAACACTTTTCGTTTTCGATGCCAGCTGCTCTTCAAACTCAGAACCTTGAAAAGCTCAGCTAATTGAAAAATCTTTTTGAATACATTTTCTAAATCAAAAAAAAAACAAAAAATCTTAAATATTATGAATACAAAATTTATTGTAAATAGTTTTCAAGTATAAATTGATTTAATTTAATATATTTAATATTTATAATATTTATTTTTATATTTATATATTTATTTTAATTAAATATATTATTCCATTGTATATTATTTAGAGAATATTTTTCATCTGGAACATTTTAAAATGTCTGCTGAACAGATTCTCGAATGAAAGTCTCGCATTTTTTGATGGCTTCTCTTATTCTAGGCCACATTTAGTGTTTAGTGTTTGGTCCTTTTGGCCTGTCTTGGCTTTGGTTCTGGCTTTAGTTTTGGCCAATGCATTGGCCAATTAAGCCATTAAATCTAGACATGCACCAATTTAGGTGAGCTCGAATTATTCAACGACCACACATTATAAATTTTAAAGTCGAGTTGAGCAACTCATAAAAAACAATATAATAAAACAAAGCAAAAAAAAAAAAACAAAAACAAAAAAAAAATCAAAAAACAAAACGAAAAACGAAAAACCAAAGACAAAACTCAGCTAGTTAGGAAGAGAATAAGTAGGAAAACAGGACAAACTTTTGTCAACAAAATGTCAAACTGCTTGTGATTTACTTCGCTCACTTTGCAGCAAAAACAAAACAATCAACACACAACAACAACAACAACAACAACAGCTACAATCAAACAACAATAAAAAAAAGAAACTTAACAAAAAGGCAAATAAAAACATTGATAGCTCTCTGTCTGGAGCGAATGTTTATTATCTAGAGATGGGAGTTTAACTAAAAAAATCAAACATGTTTCGATATATTGATATACTTTTCATACCAGGTGTATATGTATATTATATGTAATGAAATTAATTATAATTATGATCAACACATTCCACACTTGAAATAATATTTATAATCATATCATATTGGCAAAATAATTTTTCAATTTAAATTAATATTTTTTAATTGCAATTTAATCAATAATTATAAATTATGTTTATCTTTTTCGACTTTTCGGTAATAAAAATAATTGATTAACAATTAATTGTAATATAAATAAATATAAATAATTAGCATTAAGTCCCCCCCCCCTCCCCCCACCCATCCGAACTGAAGGACTTGCTGCCAGAGTAGCACACGCTGCGCTTTATTATATAAATAAATAAATTAATTTAATTATATATTGAAGTATTTTTAATTTCTCTTAAAGATGCAGATGCAGCACGACTTGGGTCCATCTCTATAAAGAGGAACTCTATAAAAAGCGTAAAGCTCGTTCTCGTTCCCGTCGATCTCCGGGTGTCTGCGCCTTTTGATTGCCGAGAAATTAAAACGTTACGCTGTTTGTTGCGATGTCCAAAATGATGTTGACATGCGGTTGGTTGGTTTTTTTTTTGTTTTTGTTTTGTTTTGTTTTTGTTATGTTTTATTTTTTATTTGATAATGATGATGATTGGAACCCAATCCCTGGCCTACTCGGAGGCCTGTCCGGGTGCCATCAATCAAGCGTCCAACACGCCAACCAAATCCACACACAGAGTCGATGGCCAAAATGCAATTCTTGCAATTTTTACTAATAAAATTGTTTGAATTATTTGCAAAAGCATTACTCAGTGGCCCCCACAAGCGAAATGTGGGCATGGCAATAAGAACTAGGAGGGTAGGGGAAGGGGTAAGGGTAAGGGGAAGGGAAGCTGAATGGGGCATGGGGCACTCTGAGGATCTGTGGGCGATTGTTGGCAATAAGACAAAACTGTAGCCTGAAGCTGGGCTTCTCCTGAAGTTTTTATTCATCTGCATACATACACTAACACACACATACACACACACACACACACACACATATGTATATACACATACATATTTTCGTCTTTTTTGTTTTTTTTTTACTTTTGTATTTTTATTGTATTTTGTTTTCGTAATATAAAACTTTCAACACCTTCGCAGCGGCTCTCAAATGTTTATGAGTCCGCAATGCGCGATGCGCGATACCCGATACTCTGTTCTGTTGGGGGGAGGGGGGGGGGAGGGGGGGGGGGGGGGGGGGGGGGGGGGGGGGGGGGGGGGGGGG